>JAVIWB010000035.1:0-137233 GCA_031893035.1 Dermolepida albohirtum | reverse complement strand
TTTTTAAAATTCCCCTTGCCATAATTTTTGTTTTCTGTATACGTATTTCGACAACTAAGTTGTCATCAATTAAATCAATTAAACAGTGTCGCACGTGGACAATTACGGTAAAAATATCCGTACGAAAAAAGATATTCCGCACCCGATCCGTACCGCTGAAAGCCAAAATGTACCTTCAGTGATTTAGTTAATCAACCACAGGTTCCATTAAAATTACCTTCAATATAAAAATAATTCTATATTTTACCTGTACTTACATTTCAAAATTTTTAAAATAATTTTTAATTTTGTTTTTTTATCAATTATTGAAAGCGAAATTTAATTTTTATAGATAATACGTGATCAGTTGATCGGCTTATATTTTTTATTTTGGAAGTTTTTTTAATTAATTCCCAGTTTTTTGTTATAAAAATTAGCGAAAATACCTAGCGGTAAGTACGTACTTCCGTTGACGCATTCTGTCGTCAATAATAATAAAATGAACTTTGTCCCTCTTTCTCTTCCTTTTCTGGAACAAAATTTCGAACGATCCTTGTATGAATGAGATTTTTTTAAATATTTTCTCTAAACAATCGACATAGAAATGTACAAAATTAAATATAAAATATACGTTGACACACTTAATATAATTTGCAACATGGTAGATTTTAGTGTGCACGTAAGATTCGTTTCAGATTTACAAGTGGCCTCTTGTATAGAACCAGTTGGAGGTGTGTTAGAGGCGTGTTATATACGTCACAACCACGCATGACGAAATAAATTGTAGCGACTATTTAACGTGAGTTCACTTTCTTGACAGTAGTGTTTCGAACAAGTTGACGCAAATATTTATTATTTTTATATCGTGCTTGATTCTGAATATTGTGGCGATAGCCCTACCGATAGTTCTCGATATATTATTTTTTTTTTCGTTCGCTCTGCAGTAACGTTTGAATTAAATTTTTCTTTTCTCTTGGTGTGCAGGAGGAACGTAGAAATTTTCCTATTTAATCAACCGAAGTCGAAGATAGTGGTCCAACAAAGAAAATTCTACCGAAAGTAAGAGTGATTTATTCAGTGGAATAAAAACGCGTTAAATTAAAATTCAATAATTTAACATTCCGCGTCAATTATAAAAATAAAATCGTTGGTTTGCCAACTTTTTTAATTGAACTTAATTTACGTTCACAAAGTAAATGAAATGATTTTACTGTGGACTTACGGAGTTACGGTGTTAGTACTCGGCCTGACCCAGACCATATTTTGTTCTGAAAAACCACCACCGTGTTTTAGGTAAGTTGCAATAAGCTACCAGATTTAAAATGTAATTTCTTTTAGTAACAGCGGCATAGATAAGCTTTTATCCCACAGGTTTTTAAATTAACAAGATTTATATCTTGGAGCACAAATCAGTTAAAATAGACGCAATTGATAATCGTGGTTTAATAAAAAATACTTTATTTTCGCTTAACTACGCCTATGTTACCTAATTTCTATTTTATCTTTTTAAAAAGACTATTAATGAAAAAACGCAGTTAATATTTATTATTTAATAATTTCTAAAATATTATACAAAAGGTATTTAGTCGAATTAGTTTCGAAAAATTAATTCCTGGTCAATTCTGATTCAACTAAAAAATAAATTTTATTATAATGTTAACAACATGCAGTTAAACTATTCAAATAATGTACGTATTTACGTATGTCGTTTCAAAATTCTTATCAACACTATTCAATGCAAATTTCAATTCTATTTTTAGTATTTTTGCATAATTTCGTGTATATAGTCAAATAATACAATGTGCAATAAATGTAACTGATTTGGAAATATGACTATTTAATGGTATTTCGAAAATTGCCATTAACAATTGTGTATTGTTTAAACATATTCGGCTATAAAAATCTTATTGTATTTATTATATACTGCCTGGGTCAGGTAACGTACTAAGTTCACCGAGCCCATATATACTGTAAAAGACAAAAAATAGGAATCTATCAAGAGTGAATTATTCTAGTGACATTTACTGCCATGGCGAACTACTGCATACAGTCCAGATGGCTAAATTATTTGATGATTCGAAAACATTCGTGGATATGAAATTGAAGCAACCGCCAAATATGACAATGTCAAATTTTCATGAATTTATGAGGAAGCACCACCATGAACCATCACCATATGCAGTTGAGGATTTCGTCAATAAAAACTTTGAACCAGCAGGTCAGGAATTTACCAATTGGTATCCAGCGGATTGGACCGCCAAACCGAAATTTGTGGAAAAAATCAAAGATCAAGATTTCCGTAGATGGGGCACTTATTTGAATAATGTTTGGAAAGATTTGGGGCGAAAAATGAAGGATGATGTTAGACAAAATCAAGAATTGTACAGCATTATTTGGGTACCAAATCCCGTTATAGTTCCTGGAGGTCGATTCAGGGAATTTTATTATTGGGATTCGTATTGGATTATTCAAGGATTACTATTGAGCGGAATGTATAACACTACCAAAGGAATGCTAGAAAACTTCGTGTATATAGTAGACAATTACGGACACATTCCGAATGGCGGAAGAATTTATTATCTCGAGAGATCACATCCGCCATTTTTAGTGCCAATGGTTAAATTATACTTCGATGCCACTAAAGATTTAGATTTCATCCAAAAAAAAATTAAAACTTTGGATAAAGAATTCCAATACTGGATGATAAGTCATACGAAAACGGTGCATTATAATGGAAAAAATTATACTTTGGCTGTATATGGAGACAACAGTAAGGGACCTAGACCCGAATCGTACTCGGAAGATGTTGAAGCAGCTGAGATATTTGAAAATGAGCAGAAAAAAGAGGATTTCTACTCGGAATTAAAAGCAGCCGCCGAATCTGGATGGGATTTCTCAAGCAGATGGTTTATAACAAATAAAACAAACAATGGTAATACTCTACACTTTCTACCCGATTTCCTCCAAGAATAATAATTTTATAATCATTTTTAGGAACTTTAATCAATACTAAAACAAAATCCATAGTCCCGGTAGATTTAAACGCTTTGATATATTGGAACGCTGTTCTATTAAAGGAATTTCACGAAATGTTAGGAAACGATGATATGGCTCTTTACTACGACAAGAAAGCTAAGGAATGGTTAGAAGCAGTTACAGCCGTTTTATGGGACGAAGAATCTCGTATATGGTTTGATTTTGATCTCATCAATTCTATTAAGAGAAAATACTTTTATCCAACAAATATAGCACCTTTACTAACTGGATGCTATCCGAAAGAAAATATCGACAAAATAATAATCTCCGTGATGAATTATTTAGAAGACAAAGTTAACTTCGCAGGAGGCATCCCATCTACTTTGGAGCAAACGGGTGAACAATGGGATTTCCCGAATGCTTGGCCACCATTACAACATATGGTCATAGTTGGCCTCAATAAAACTGGTGATGTTTATGCTCAACGGTTAGCGAAACAAATTGCTAAAACTTGGCTGATATCAAATTATCATGCTTACAATGATACTGAAGCTATGTATGAAAAGGTATTTATATAAATAGTGTAATCCTAAGACAGTATATTTACTTCGAATTTTTTTCCAGTACGACGCAACGAAATTCGGTTTTGGTGGAGGCGGCGGCGAATACGAAGTACAATTGGGTTTCGGATGGACGAATGGAATAATTATTCACTTACTAAACGAATATGGCGATCAAATTACCAAAGACACAGTTCTATCGGATAATATAACAAACGGATCTAGAATATACACGACGACGAGTATGGCACCATCATCGGCAGGCTTCGATCGCGTCACAACTATCGTAGTTACTCTTGTCCTCTCGCTCGTAATCGGCTACATAGGGTGAGGTAAGGAATCTTTACTTTTTAATCATTACGACAGGCGTGAAAACTTGCGTATATATAAATTATTAACTGAAATACACATTTATACTACTATGTTTTTCTTATTGTTTCAGATTCTTTTCTAATTTTCGTATGGCATAATCCGCAATATACCCTAGCTGTGATACGTATGTTTAGATGTAATTTTGCTAACCAGTGTACATATAAACATTCAGTTCCTTTGATATTAGAAATCTCTGAAAGAACTGCATCCTATTATTACATCAGTAAAATGGATAAATATTTCTAATATAATAATCACATCGGCGAAAGAATCAACTAAACATAGTTTATCTGTGATATTAGCTAATCTCTTGAATATCTTATCAATTTATGAGTATTATCAATTATTATTATTTATTTTATTTATTTAACAAAAAGTAGTGAAAGTGTTTTGACTTCAATCATTCCAAAAGAACAATTCGTGATTTTTTGTAGAGCATGACGCATGTTTTTTTTTTGTACGTTTTTTTGTTTGGATATTGTTGCCTTTGTAAATATATATATGTTTTTTGAATAAAGTGAAATTTGTATATTTATGTTGATCATCTGAATTAACCTTACTTTCAATTTATTCTAATAGCATGTTATTTTACTAACTCACTTAAAAAAAAATTTCTCTATTGCTTGAGTATCTTTTGCATTATGCCAACATCGCAGGAAATATCGGTAAGGAAGTGTTGGCCTCAAAAAGCGTTTTATACGGACTAGATTGATCAACTAGATGCACTGTGGTACTAACGCGAAATAGTAGAACAACTAACAACAACTTGTTGTCGTTTTCGGCAAAAACTAATATCAACAAAAGTGTATCTTCTTAATCGGACTAGTTTGTATACTACTACCAGTAGATGTTTTACTTTAAACTTGGAAATATGCTACGTTCCTTTTACACTTACAGTAGCAATATATTCAAGGTTATAGTGAAACAGATGGTAGCTAAATATTTATTCGATATACATGGTTTGGTCAAAACTAACAGCTTTGTGAATGAATGCCTCCTATGCCTTTGGTGAAAAGGTAATGGCGTCTTGCAAATATATAGAAATAAAACCGAAATAGCATATGTTTCTTTTTGTTTCTAGAATCTTAATATATCGGAGACGTAGCAGCGTTACCCAAGCTCTTTGGAAGAAAGACCAAAAGCCCTCAAGGTCACATTACACAGAATTGAAAAATATACGCCACACTAAGTCTACTAGATAAGTAGATTAATTTATTTATTTCATGTGCCTTTTTTATTTTTCGAAATGATTTCTTGTCATTTCTATACACATACCGATACACATAAATACCCGAGAATGTGGCTGTGTTATGCCTAGAAAAAATGACACTAGAAAGAGTTTTGACTTTTTTCATAATAATTAATAGTAGTAACGTGTAACCGGTTATGTATACTATTCTGCTTGCTCTGTATAGTATTATTTATTGCGACTGATTCTATATATTATATACACGCGATATATTACGAAAACAGTTTGTTAATCATACGTAAAAAGTATAGTAGCCAAAAATTATACAGAGCGAAGGAAAATAATCACGCGATATCCGCTGAAAAAATATTTTTCAACAAAAGTACAACGTCGTTATTATAAATGATACTAAAACGTAGAATAGGAAGGTATAGAATTATAAATCGTATAAATAGCTTAACAGTTAAGGTGTAATTCCGTTTACGCGACCAGGACCCGGACCTGACTTATATTACGGGAAAATATATAATATATGTAAAGCTAATTTTGCCTTCATTACCTAGTAGTTGTTAAATCTTACCTTAAACTTTCGATCTCATGTGCCAAATGTAATCAGGTCGCAGCCGTCGGGCACGGAAACGGAATCGCACATATACACCTTCACCGTGATCTGTAATAAAAAAAGGTTAACAAAATGAATTCGAATTTTTAAAGTACGTGTAACAGTTATAGGAAATAGATAGGTATGTACATCTTTGAATAATGCGAAATCAACATTTCGAAATTATTTTGCGAATCGCTTTCAAATGTCTGCGTTAGTTTACATTTATGTGCATCCACAAGAACTCACATGCGGTAGATACGGATTAAATTTAGTTAAAGCTTATATACAAACATATTACGTTATCGTCAATGTTTTCAAAGTAAATTTTTCTGAAAAAATATACTGAAAATTAATTATAACATCGATTATAAAATTGGTTTTATTTTCGATATATCCTACAAATTTCATCAAATCTTGTCCGTTAAAAAAGGTATAACAACCACATAACAATGACATACATCTATTTATATAAAAAAATTATTTTTTATGAGATTCAGAATCACCAAATGTGAAATGTAATAATAAATATCATATATTTGAATTTAAAGTATATAACTTTGAAAGCATTACAAAATAAGACTGAGATTAGAACGTGAAGAATTGTTTTTAATGGTGGTTTTGTAGTCATTGGACATAGTTTAAATTTCAATTATTCGATTGACGAAACGACCTGATCTTTTTCGAAATTACTTTAAAGAAACTTTCTAATTGTCATTCAAAATGAGATTTAGTCTTCGTTTTATATTTTTGTGTATTTCGTTTTTAGTTTTAGAGTTAGGTTTAAATTTTTTCTAATAACTTAAAAATATTTTATTTCTGATGAAAACGATGATTTCCAAGGTATATATATATATATATATATATATATATATGCCTAAAATAAAAGAAACGCGATATGGAACGTAGCATCGTATAAAAGTTACTTAATTGTTCAATTCCAACATCGAATATTACAATTAAAATTTTCTTTTATACATAAAATATTTATAGTATTTCTTCTATTATAAAATCAATATTTTATATTGACTGTTATATTTTATTGTTTGTGTCGTACCAAATACTTTCGTTTAATAAACCGAGAAAATAGTGAAACCCGTCATGACTGTCTAAACACAAGTGTTTTTCAGTAATTTACCGTTTGAATATGTCTTCTAGCAAAATCCAACCGTGCCTTATTTTAATGTGGTATTAAAAATTCAAACGTGTTTTAATCATTTGATGTTTTTTTAGTATTCTTTGTAGTTACAAAATTTGCGAAAACCACTGGAATTGGGTTATTTTGGACTTCTTTGTTAGAAAACACTATTTTCTTATAAATACAC
The DNA here is from genome assembly GCA_031893035.1 of Dermolepida albohirtum. Classification (NCBI taxonomy): domain Eukaryota; kingdom Metazoa; phylum Arthropoda; class Insecta; order Coleoptera; family Scarabaeidae; genus Dermolepida; species Dermolepida albohirtum. The sequence continues at coordinate 130,231 of JAVIWB010000035.1, read as the reverse complement.
AATATGTAGGAATTTCAAACATTACCGGTGAAGTTAATATACGAGTATTTATTTAATATAATTTAGGTAAACGTATTTAAGCTCCTGTTAGTAGAGAATATAACAAAATTGTGCCATTTAAAAGAAATTAAAAATTAAATCGCCTAACATAATTAATTTTAGACGATAATGTATTTTCCTTAGACTTATTAAAACAAAGATAGTGGAAATTTCCTGTAAAAGGTGATATAAACAGAATGACTTTCTAGCATGATTAACCGACGGTCGTCATCAAACTCCACGTGCGTACATATTTATATACAGTATGAAAAATAAAAGAGGATATATTGTATTATAAATTGTGGTAATTGACTAGTTTATTATATTCGACATATTTATTGCATATTGTATGTTGTGTTGAATTAACGTTGTATTCTCACCAATTATCATCCATAATGTAACGTTTTAAGTTAGCATTTTCTTGTTTCAATTTCAATTAATGAATGTGTAGAATTATAAGCGTGCTAGGTATATATCGTAATTCTAATATGTATTTAAGTGCATTAGTTTTTTATAGGGGCAAGCAAGAGTAAAATAAGTGCCTGAATACCAAAATGTATTTGATAATTATTATAAAGTAGTAAACGAATTCACCGTTTCGTGCCAACCGTTGAAAGATTTATATTTTTTATGTAGGAACTTATCGTTTTTTATACTCATTTAAATTCTTTTCATTCGAGATTTTAATTCACTTAATTATTATTATTATAAATATAATTATAAGTAAATACCAAAAAAAGAAAGACGATCATCGAAAAACTATTTTGTTAACGACAAAACAAAAACGAAAACGTTACGTATTATATTTATAGTCATGTTTTTCTAGCCTAGAGTGAAAGCGAAGAACAATGTAAATATGTATAAATAATTAGATTTACATATAACTATAGAATGCGCCAAATTACACAGAACATATAATTTTTAATTCAAACTTTAAGCATTTTTATTATCACTGGTTGCCGTAGGTGGATGGAAAAACATCAATGTTTGATTGTAACTTTTTCCAGCATATTTCGTATCGGTAGTATGACTATGGGATAATAATAAAAAATACGGGAAAATTATTCAACGCGATTTATTTCAAAAGCTTAATCGAAGAGTTACTTCATCCTCCCGTTAGGCTTTTGTAGAGAACGTTCACATCATAAATTTCTTAAATAACTTTAGAACGATGTAATAACAATGTGCTCAGTTAACAGTGGCCAATACTATCTGGGGATCCAAAATAAGGTAACCCGTTGTCGAATGTTTTCTGTACGATATCTAGCCGTTCAAAGTCAAAAACGAGTTATTATTCATTAATTCTCCACAAAAGTAGCTTCGCGAACCATGCTTGACACTCTTACTCTACGATGTAATATAAGACCACTCAATCACTGCTTTATTTGTATACTGGAAAACCACTAATACTGTTAAGAGGTCGAGGTGTATGTAGATGGAATTAACAGAAATTTATTCAACTAAGCTCGGCTGGTAAGCCATAAAACTTCGTAAACGTGACACAAAACATTAGGTGTATAACAGAATTTATTAACAATAGCATTGCACTATTATTCAGTGCCACTTTGACTCGTTTCAAAATTTAGTCCGTTTTCGCTTCTATTTTCATATGAACAAAAACAATTCTTTATTTTAAACACCATTTTTTCAGTTATAACAACTATTTTCAGTACGATATTAATACTCCATTAGTCTAAAAACTATGTAAGATAACCTATTCGGAACGGAAATATGTGATTCATGTCCGCCTAAATGTCGGTAAGGTTTAATTTGACGCACGCTGTATACTCATATGTGTATGATAAATTTATTTCATCTTTCCAATACATCCAAACAATTTTCTCATTTGTATATTGTGTCTTTATTATTAGTGTCTAGTAAACGTGTATAAGTTATTTAAAGTATATAATTTAGGTACGATAAAATGTAATAATGTCCTTTTTTTTGTAAACATGTGGTCGCATTTTTATGTAGTTAGTAAATTTAGTAAATTTTTTTGTATTTCAAAAATCAAATTATCAATTTAGACATGGCAGCTAATGTAAATAAATAGATCAATTTTTATTAGTGAAATAAATATAAATTTTAAATTAATATTTTACATTGCATATATTTATTATTTATAATTTATTTATATATATTACAGGTTGCGTTATACGCCATTGTAAACAATTTTGTGATTTTTGTAAATAATAAAACATGCTGACAAGTTTCTTTTTCTTTTAATTAATATCTAATTTTCGCACAGCATTTTAATAATGTTAGATAATTTGACTGAAAAGAAATATTTAGAAGCGTAAACAGTTCAGGATGACTAAACATGATCTATTTTAAGCTTAGTATAACTAAACGAAAATTTAACATATGTGACGAGATTTACATAAACATCCAGAATATTAAATTTTAAATTAAAAAAAATATACCGTTCATTAGAATTTTAAACATAATTCCAGGAACTTTTATACAGAAATAAAATAAATATCAAACTCATTTTCGTAATTCTTTCATAGACTTCAAAACATATTTATTTAGGGAGATTTCATTGTATTCTAAATGTGTGTAAAATAAGGGAAATGAATGAAAATAAAACGCAATAATTTTATTAAACACAAATCTAAAATGAAAAAAAAATAACCAAAAGAACTTTTTTTTTGGTTTATGTGTGGTCAGTAAAATATTTATTATATCTCTTGAACGAAACGTCTCCCCTTAAATTCAGATAATTAAATTATACATAGAGCAGGGTTTATTATTATAGGAACAATATTAAGAATTCAGTGGAAGAGTATTTCATATGTAAGTAACAAAGCAGCTAGGATTATCTACGTCAGAGATTGTGTAAGGTAAGTAGAAAGAAAATAAAATATGAAATAAAAATCAATTTAAATAAAACTACCTTTTTCTATAGCTATACCCATATTAAATTGACGTGAATTTTGTATTAGCCTCTATATTTATGCGTAGACTTTTACGGAAAAATGCTATTATTTTGAACGTAGGCAATTAGGTGGTTTATGTATGATAATAACAGATAATAAAGACTGTTTCAAATTGCGCGGTTTTTTTTAAGAATTTGGGTATGTGGGCATTTAAGTGTGATGTATGACGTCTATAAAAATGGCTTCGTACACAGTACAACAACGCGTTCAAATTGTTGAATTATTTTATGAAAATCAGCGTTCTGTGAAAAGAGTTTTTAGAAAAGTACGTGAATTTTATAGTTTACATAATCGTCCATCTGAAAGCACTATTGGTCGAATTATTTAAAAATATCAAGAGACCGGTTCCGTGGAAGATCAAAAAAGTGAAAAATACAGTCGCAGTGGTCGTTCACAAGAAAATATAGATTTGGTTCGTGAAAGTGTTGCTGAAGATCCTGAATCTCCATTAGACGACGTTCATAACAACTTGGACTTAGTGGAGCAACAACGTGACGTATTTTACACAAGGATTTAACTCTGAAGGCATATAAGGTTCAAATAACACAGGAACTGAAGCCATTAGATCATTTAAAACGTCGTTCATTTGTCAATTTTATCAATGAACAACCAGCTGATTTTTTTCAAAAAACAATGTTTTTCGATAAGGCACATTTTGAACTTGGTGGCTATGTTAATAAACAAACTGGCCGTATCTGGGGTGAGGAAAATCCACGAATTCTTCTTGAGAAACATATGCATCCTAAACGAGTTACTGTTTGGTGTGCATTATGGTCTGGTGATGTAATTGAACCTTACTTCTTTGAAAATGCTGCTGGTGAAGCTGTAACTGTCAATGGTGATCGATATCGTCGGATGATAACCGAATTTTTGTAGCCTGAAGTAATTGATCTAGAGGATATGTGGTTTCAACAGGATGGCGCTACACCTCACTTTGCACACGAATCAATTGATCTATTGAGAGAAAAATTTCCTGGACGTGTAATCTGAAGAAACGGTGATGTTAATTGGCCACCAAGCTCATGTGATTTGACAGCGTTAGACTATTTTCTTTGGGGTTATGTGAAAAGTCAGGTTTATAAAAACAATCCACAATCAGTTCCTGCTTTGAAAGATGAAATTATTCGTATCATTGATGAGATAGAGCCTCAATTATGTCAAAATGTCATTGAAAATTTTAACAAAAGAGTGGACGTCTGTGGAGTTGCAAGAGGAGGCCATTTGGCAGATATTATTTTTCGCATATAAATGTCATAACTGATACTTCAATTACCAATAAAAAGTTTTTGAAAGTGACTACAAATTATGTGTTTTATTTATTCTTTAAAAAAAACGCGAAATTTGAAACACCTTTATGATAATAACAGATAATAGTTATAATGAAAAAGCGCTAATAAATTTTATCTCTGATCACCTCAAAAACAGGCATCATAAACTAATAGATAAACAATTACAACGACATATGACACAAATAATCAAGAAGCCTCATGATCTTGAAAGATATAATATTCATTCGATCAGGATTTTTAATGAATTGCAAATAGCAATACTCAAATACTTGCAAGGTCTGCAAGTTTCCTGGTTCTTAATATTATAGAAACCATGAAATACTTTGGAAGTATGGAAGATGCACAGATTATTAACAATTTTTTACAATTTTAGCATTATTTTTTATATTTTATTATTTTCAAATACATTATGATTTTTTCTATTTGTAAAACGATAAACACTGCAATACTGTTAAAATAGATAAGTTTTAAGTTTATTGCTTCGTGTCGCAAATTGTTTTAGGAAAAACGTCACCTTAAAAAAGGAATATTCGTTCTAAAGTATATTTTGAAATAGTTTAAAAAACATTACATATTTGGACACACATAAATTACGAAAAACATGAAATTCAAAATTCTAATGCAATTATTATTTATTCTTTCTAAAGTGATTAGAAAATCATCTACGTTATTTTTTTGACTGGTCTTTTCTCTGCACTTTTAGGAATGTTAACTTAGCTCTTAATGGTTTTTATAAAGTCCTATATTAGCTTATTAATGAGTATGTACCTAAGATGATTAAAGGAAAACGTAGATATCCGCCTTGGTTTAACTCTTCATTGATTAAATTGGTCAAAGTGAAGGAATATTACTTAATTACTTAGAAGGTGGAAGTCCACTAGATCTGCCTTTTTCCACAATGAATTTAAAAGACTGCGCAGTTTGGTCACGTTGAAGCTTGGCAATGCGTGTAGTGCATTTTGTTCGTGTATAGCAAAGAATATTTGTTCTGATCCTAAACAGTTCTGGGGATACATCGACGGTAGGTCTGGTACATCTAGGATTCCTGGCCGCCTATCTTTTGGCAATGTTGAGATTACTAATCCCCATGACATTGTTGAAGCCTTCGCTGGGTTTTTTTCTAGTGTTTTTCGACCGGGTATTGCTTACCCAAACACTGGATCCAATAACCTGTGTTTTAACATACTATACCTGACTCCGTTCACATCAAGTGAGGTTCGTCAGAGTATTAAGCGTTTCAAGGCTGATTTGATGTCAGGTCACGATGGACTTCCAAGCTTCTTCATTAGAGATTGTGCCTCCGTTTTGTGCCAGACACTTGCTATTATCTTCAATATGATCATGGAGACTTCAACTTTTTCCAATTTTTGGAAAATCACTAGGATCGGTCCCGTTTTTAAAAAAGGTGATAGATGTTTTGTCCATAACTATCTACCAATTAGTATTCTTTCCAACTGTGCTAAGATATTTGATTATATACTTCATCGTAAACTTAACTGCTTGAAACCCTTCATTTCTCTCCAGCAGCATGGTTTTATTGCTGGCAGATCTACTGTCTTCAACTTTGTGGAAGTAACGCAATTTATTAGTGAATCAATGGACAACAGGCAACAGGTTGATGTCGTTCACACTAATTTCGCGAAGGCTTTTGATACAATTAATAACTCGCTCCTACTTTCTAAGTTGGCCAGCTTTGGATTGTGTCAAAACATAATTAATCTAATAGTTTCTTATTTACACAATAGAAGTTGCTATGTATCGTATAATGGCTTCTACTCAAATGTGTACACTGTGTCTTTTGGCTTGTAAGGCCTTAGTATAACTTGTAAAGCCTTAGTATACGCCGACGACTTAAAAATTTTCTCTAATATATCTACTAATTACTAATGGTGACTGCCAGATTCTGCAACATAATCTTGATATTATCAATGATTGGTGTGTGCAGAACTATATAACTGTTAATGTTGATGCTGTGGTCACTTATGCTAAGATTAATAATCCCATTATTCGACAGTACACTGTGAAAAACACTACCATCTTAAGGAAGTCTGGGATTATGGATCTTGTGGTCATGTTTGACTCCAGATTGGAGTTTACGGACCACACGACTGCGGCATGTGCTTCTGCATATCGAGCTCTGCGTTTCCTGGTGCGTTCCTGTCGGCAATTCAATAATATTGACGCTCTAAAGGCTATTTATTATGCATTTGTTCGCACTAAGCTGGAGTATGCCTCGGTGGTTTGGTACCTTCAATATATTTATCAGCGTCTCTTTCTGGAGAGAATCCAGAAAAGATTTTTGAAATATGTATCCTACCGTCTTGATGGTACATACCCACTGCGGGGAGTAGATTATGAGGGCCTACTGAAAAGCATAACTTCCAATCCATGTCTTACCGAGATTATGTTGCAAGTGCCAAGTTCCTTATTAACGTGGTTAATTGTGATATGAATGCCCCATCATTGTTGGCTCAGGTTTGTTTCCTAGTACCATTTTATACCACTAGGTCTCGCGACTCTTTTGTTACTCCGAGAGCTAGGACTAATGTTCTACTGGCGGTACCGCTAACTCATATGTGCAAGAACGCTAATAGGATGTGTCCTGATCCCTTTTTTTGGGAAATAATCCCTTGAATCAGGTGTTGGTCCACCTAGGCTTCTATTTCTTCATTATTGTGTATTTATATATTTAATTTTGTATGTATTAATCAAGTCTTATGTATGTTTAGGTTGCTTATAAGTCTAATTAAGATTTTTTTTGTTTTTGTTATTTTATTGTTTTTTTGCATTACTGTACTTAGTGTATTGCATTTTGTTCTGCAAATGGCTTGTTTGTTGGGCAATAAATAATATTATTATTATTATTATTTATAATTTTAAATTACCCAAACAGATACGATGAAGTAATTTTTAATCTCATACAGCTGTATTTTACTACAATAAGAATTTTATAACGGAAATAGACAAATTCTTTAAAAAGGAATATTAGTTCTAAAGTTAATTTTGAAATAGTTTAAAAAACATTACATGTTTGAACACATACATAAATTATGAAAAACATGAAATTCAAAAATTGAATGCAATTATTATTTATTCTTTCTAAAGATGTACGTGATTTTATAATTTTAAATTACCCAAAGAGATACGATGAAATAATTTTTAACCTCGTACAGCTGTATCTTACCACAATAAGAACTTTATAACGGAAATAGACAAATTCATTGCAGGCCTAGATATGCAGACATGTGAGGGATATATTTTTAGTACACATAATAAGGTCAATATACCTTGCATACATACATACATACGTATGTATTGTATGTATGTACATCATTTTACACCTTGAATATTGAATTCCTCAACAAGTTGAAGGAAATAATGTTTTTAATGATCAAGTTCATTAAATAATAATCCCCATCTTTCTATGTAAAAGGGTTACATAAACATAATTTATGAAACCTCTTATCCAATTGAAGAGTAAAATTAGGCTTAACAAACCCACTAGACGTAATGTTTGCAGTTGTGTACATATATACATATGTACATATCAAGTGCAAACTCGCAACATTGAGAAATAACAACTTGGATAACCGTTACTATTTACGTCTACTTAGTATTATTTGTTAGAGGAGACAAGAAGTACATGTACAGGCGGCGTAGATCCCTTCAATCCCCCTTTAATTTCCTGTCATATTTCACGAACAGTCTCGGAAAGCACGTTATACAAGTAACTACGCCTACGTTTTTGTTTATCGCTGTTTTTTCATTTTGCAATTTTACTTTTACCACTTACTCATAGAATTTGCTGAAATGCTATATTAAAATGTCCTCTAAATGTTCTCAAAGACAAACTCTATTGACCTTACAGTTTGCGGTACCCAAAACACAGGAAACTTTATTCATGCTCTCACTTCTGACGTTGCTGTTGCTATTAATATGTTATTAATGGAACGGCACGCGAAATAATAATATGATTTTCATGTGCTATCGTGTTAACCTACAAAACTTTGATTTTTCTTAAAATTAGTTGTTAGTTTATTATACGTATACATATATATATATATATATATACTTTGTTTTAAAAGATCCTGAGATTAAACTATTATTTGCATAAGAATCTTGACAGCAATTTCTGGAATATGTTACATTTTTTTCGTAACCTCGTCTTGATTATTAATAGAATTTAATATTCTCTATGAAATCTGGAAAAAAGTTTGGATTACATTATACCGTTAAAATTTAGTACGGACGCTTATAAAAAGAAAATATAATTAAACTCGAAAATAAATCAATGAACTGCAACATTATTTTTAGATGTACTAACAAAAATAGTCAATATAAAGCCAGAATTATTTATTAATTAAAACATGATAAAAATTTTAGTCAAAAATTTTGCGTATTTTTACAATAGATCAATTCACTTTAATGTTTTAGGGTTCAAAATCAGGCTTATTCAAAGGCAGACAAAATTTCATCTTCGTAAGTACAATTGTCAACGTTTCAGGGTCTCAAATTAAAAGTGTAATATTGCTGAAGAGAACGCTTCTTATGGAAACATTCTGGAATGTTTTCCCAAAAGTATGCAAGGTCCTGTTAAATACAGAGATGGAAGTCTGCTTGTGTTTGGATTGTTGGGACTGAAATATCAGAACTAGTAAGGCAAAAAGTGGATGAATCAAAAATAAAAAATAGAACCCGCTGTAAGACTATTAATTCTAACATTGATATATTCCATTCTCCCTTTTTGAAAACTCATCCTTTAATCCCTTGGCGTTAACTCAATACCAAGTGATCCACGACAGCTGTTCGAGTTTAGCAATATAATATCAATTTTAATTTGGCAAACCCGCATAATTGGCGAACCTGACTGTTATATCATTAATTTCGTATATTATTTATAATAAATTGAGATTAGCTTAATTATAAAAAAAATAAAACCATAATACCAAGACAAACGTCAAATAATATCTAATATTTTGACACAAATTATAGAATTCGAAAATAAAAATGATTTATTTTCTTAAAAATCTAGGAATATTTTACTACAAACCCTAGACACGTGTTGTGTATCACATATGGAAGGAAGTTAAAAGAGTATTATAAAAAATATGATAATCAATTTACCACAAAAGCGATATACAAAGTTTTGCTTCCTAGTATGTACTATTACTTACAAATTATTATGTAAAGTTCGTCGAAATAATAATTTACACATATAAAAACTTTACGCATTCAGATTTTTGTGGCAAATAATTTATACAAATTTATAATGAATTGTAATTATTTCTATAACTATTCGAAATAATGCTTGTAATATACTTTTTAAAAGAAATATTTTTCCAGCTTCATATTTATATATTAATTTGTCTATTTCTGCCACCTATTGCCTGGAAGCTTCATTAATACCTATATTAGAAATTTTCATATTAGCTTCCTATCGATACTATTGATACAAAAAAATCTGCTCTTTATAAAGTAATTACTTATAGTTAATGTACTACAAGAAGAATAATCATTATTTGCATTATACAATTCAGAACTGAAATATGTTATATGTATTTCGATATATGGAATTAATGCTTTATTGCAAAATATTTAGTTTTAAACTTATACCATTTCACTTAGAATAACGAATACTGATAACAGTCTCTTGAATTAAATTAATATTAAAAAGAACGTAACGGATTAGAACTCAAGAAAACAATTATAAATACGCAAATAACTAAACAATAATTCCAATTTTAAAGAAAGATAGCATCTATAACAAAGAAAATTTTGTTCATTGAAAATCAAGGCGTAAAGAATTATAACAAAGTACGATTTGTGTACATACGTTGATTTCAAAAATTTTTTGGTTATATTTTTAAAACATTCTTTATTATTTAAGTGAATGCAATAAAAATTAATAATAAAATCAAATACTCGTCAATGTTTGAAAACGAATATTATATTCCGAAATACCTCAACGATTTAGATAACTGCAGAATCTGTAAAAGTGTGACAGATAAATGACATTATATAAGGATACAAAGAAATAATTAAATACGCATACACATACAGATAATAAATCCAAATATGACTTATATGTAACAAATATTTCATTGTTAAACGAATTAATAAAGAAGAAAATGATTTAATTCTTAATGCGAGAATGCAAAATTTCGAAATTACTTAATACATATATTCTATTATTAAATACTTTTCTACAAATTATACTTAAAGATCATTTTGTAAGTTTAAAATTTCTCTTATTTTAAAAACACGGTGTATACTTACAGTATACAATTCATTTGCGGTACTTTCTCTGAGCATGAATTTCAATACTATTTTCGACCTACACTTTGATAAATACAATTAAAATGTTGTTACCAATAATTTTCTACTGCCTGCTGGAATTCAATCTGTAATTAGGACTAATGTTACTTAAACTTATGTATTTAAATTTAACATTTACCTTTTTTTACGATAATTATACCGCTGAAAATGAAAAACTGTATTCAAATGTTCGTTTTCAGTCTTGCCAATTTCGAAATATTATATGAAAAATAAAGTATGTATTATTTAAGCTGCTTTAGATTGTTCCTTCGTGATTACTACGTTTATTATAGGCGAATAGCGCTTTTGAAAATGTATTAAATATAAAGAAAACTCTAGTCTTCTGCAGAAGCTATAATAAAAATATTTACATGTTCCGTTTCGGATTTATAAAGATTTAAATACCCTCCTTTTTTGTATTTTAATTATAATTGTAATAAAAACTGGTAATATGCAAACATTTTACATTAGTGACAAATCTAGAAATATTGAAAACACTGATTATAAAAGTATAATGCCGTAGTAACTCTCATGTAGACGTAAAACGGACTGTATTTTAAAATCGTTAAACATATATTTGCACATAATGTTGGAATGATAAACATAACTAATAAATTATTGAGGAATTTCAAAACTTTTGTTTAATTTTTCTAATAAATTTATTTAGTTCTTTAATTATTAAATATCGGGCAATGACACCAAATAATCAAAAAAAAAACAATGTACTATAAAAAAGTTTGATTTTATAACTGTTCTATATATAATACATTTCGAAATATTATTGACAGCATATCCTTTTATCTTAGTTTATTTAACAGATCTGCCAATAATATCATTTACATATATTCATTTATTTATAATATTTATATATATATAATTATGTATATATTAATTATCAAATTTATTAGTTTACAAACATTACAAAGGTATAAAAATTTAAATACCAAGCTTTAAAATTTGGCACCTGCAAATATGGAAACTATATTTCAAAAGCCAAAAAACATGAATGAAATAAACAACACTGCGAACTAATAATATGAGAATATGTGTTGTAAGTATATATATATATATTTATTAATATACAATAAAGCATAAAAGAAAATGAAAAAACTGAAAAACGAATTGTATATGTATTTTATTGTTTAATAATACTGTCAACAAAATAAACAATTTCTTTATGTACTTGCTAAAAAAAAAAGAAAACACAGAATTATAAAAAGGAGACGCAAAATTTATGAACCAGTAATATCATAATCTATAAAATAAAACAATTATATACGTATAAAATATGCAATCACAATTATATTTGCATCAAGTTTTTTTACAGTTAAAATTTTCATAGGTCATCGCTTACAAGAAAAAACAATTCCAATCGGTCATACATATGATGATAACTTTTAAAGTTGCGAACACGTTTAGAAATGTTTTTTTATGAATGACTATATTCGTGAAAAGAAACATTGCGCTATAAGTACAGTACTAGTAAATATCTTGACACAAATATAACAAATATTTAGTAGTTGAAAAAAAAGATGAATAAAACCATGGTGAAAAATCATTATTGCGCTGTAATAATGCTGTTTCTTCTTAGCATCAGATGAAAGAGTAAATGCATCTGATTTTCTAAATCTTACAAATAAAATTATGTATGTACATCGACAAACTGCACATATAATTTATTATATTACATTCATGAGGAAAAATATACAGAGGTACTAAAGAGATTGCAAATATAGCTGTTAATAATACATTCTTTTTTAATCTTAAATCGTCCATACACCAGCGAATGATACGTACTTTAAAATATTTTGTACTAAAGTGCAATCACTTATATCGAGCCTTCACTAAAGAGAGGCAACAAAAATAACGAGGGGGTAATATTTAAAATTTGATTCTACAAACTTCACAATCGTAACACAATCAATCTCGATTACAAGATTATATTCATTATCATTGGAAGATTATTTTGAATTAATGCATAATTTCTTGCTTAATTATGGTATAATTGAAGTTATACAAAATGAAAATAGACAACTATATTAATTTATTTTTGGTAGAATTAAGAAAATAATACATGTAAACATGACACACTTATCTGTCACATACCTTTTTATTATATATATATATATATATATATATATATATATTAAATTACAGTTAAATGGTATCTAAATTAATTTAAATATCAATAAGAAACAACTACTGTCCAACAAAGCAATCACTATAACAGCTGTTTCCTTCAATTCCAGAATTCGTTAAATAGTCTGGCTATGTTTCACACTTCTACACACCTTATAGGTATTATAACTGAAACAATACAAGCGATGGACATGTAGTTCTCTCTCATTACTTTGCATTATAGTTTTAATGTAAATAATTTAGATTTTTGTGAGAATAATAAATTTAAATTCTTCAAATGTTTGTTGCTGTCATAAGAGAATCCTTGTGTCACTTCTAGTTTAATTCAAAGTATATGTTTTTTATATTTTAGGTAAGCGAGCAGTAAGTCTTTAAGGACTAAACATTCGTTGCCATATTTAAACAAGTAATGGTAGCTGCATTTAGTTTATTCTGGGAACAATGTCCTATGTTTCATAAATTTTCTCAGTTGCGGTGTTTAATGCATAAGCTTGATTAGAACTACGAAAAGAAACAAAAGAAAAATTCAAGCATAAAATGAACTCATAATAAAGCGTACATAAAAAAAACTTATGCTTCTACTAAAAAAATTACATATTGGGCATTCAGTCAATTGAAAAAACAGTTCATACTCCTACTACCTGGAATGGAAAAACACGATAAGTTTTTTTAAAACGATTATAGTAGTCTGTTTTTCATGTTAAAAACTTTGGTTATAACACCTCTCTGTTAAAAATGCATTTCTGCCACTTTCGTAACAGTGTGCCATAACTATTGAAAGAACCGCACTAGATACGAGTTTAAATAACGATTCTTTTACTTATTGAAATACATCTGAATTATAAAAAGAGCTGTATTTATATTTGTTTATATATAACTAATTTCACAAATAAATACAATATTTTTAAAACTTTTTAACAGACTACTATAAATATAAAAAAATAGCACACATTTATAACCAGTAACTTCCCATATTTTCACAGAACTTAGAAAATTTACTTTGATCTGTTCATTCTCCCTTAAATAAAAAGAGTACATTATTTTAGATCTCAAATACTTTCATTTAGCTATAGAACATATTTTTATAATCAAGAGATTATGTTTGTTTTCATCAACTCTCTATCTTGAAATTTGTAGAATCTATTCTGAATTCTTACCGCAAATAACTAACACACTATCTTTTTTTACTTGGAAACACTTTTTTTTGCGGAGTCGGTGTTTGAGGTTGAGACGCTGGTCGCTTCCTCGATAATGCACCATCCTGATTACCATTGCAACAAGAACATAATTTCTTAACACTTCTTCTAGCTCCCCTACCACTCAATGAACAATCAGGGTCCTCGGCGGAACAGTGCAATTCTGTACACTCAGTTTTAGAAATTGCGACGCGAACAACTTTATAACTGCCGTCACTTAATTCCTCATCACTAGGCTTATTCATACATAATTCCGGACTTCGACTGGAACTTTTAATCAGTTCTGTACTACCGGTAGTATCCTCCGAACTAGATACTTCGGCACTCCAATTTTCGACTTGTTTTATTCTATCACTTTTCTTTCTATTGCTATATTTATGTACATATTTATTTAGGGGTGGCGGCGTCGCTGGATGGTAAGTATCCGGTGATATAGGTGAATTTAATGTTACGTCAGACATTGACGTGCATGTTTGAAGAAGTGTCGCATCTTCACAAGGTGATTCAGATTCTGTACTAGTACCGCTCTGACCATTTGTTAATAACCTAGATCGATCCTCATCATATTCTAAATCATTTTCAGTTGTCTGGTACTCACCAGTTTCGAATAAAAAATCATCGTCACCGAAGAGCGTTAATTTCGTTTCCTCCTTTCCGTCTTGAGAATGTAACGGTCTTTTTATGAGATCTTGGGAGGATTGATCGAACGAAGGCGAATGATTTGAATCGAATAGTAATTCTGCTTCTGGAAAGAGATCACTAGTACTTGGCTCATCGACGCCAAGATCTTCACACTCTTCCGATAACGATTTCTGAAGACGTAGTTCCCTTTCCAAAGCAGCTTGTTTCCGCTGCAGACAAAGTTGTTGCAGTTCCCGATCAAGTCTTTGAGTACCAGTGGTTTGGACCCTTTTAACTTTGCCCTGCAGGGAATACACATTGTGTGCTTGGTAGGTTTTGGATTCGTTGTTTTTCTGAAATAATAGAAAAATTAATTTTATAATTAAAATGGAATAATTTCAATGATATATTAGTAGATTTGCAAATATTAATTCTAAATTATTCCTGAAATTTGTAATTAATTATTTTCAGAAGATTAATATGAATTAGATCAGAAGTCACCATTGTAGATGTTTTAAATGCTTTAATCATTAAAAATAACAAATTAGTTATAGAAGCACACAACATGCTGTTTTTAAGGTTCATATCATTGCTGATTTATAACTGTTGGGTACAAAAAAAATTACTAATATTGTTATTATATTAAAGTAAAATCGTTCTCATCTTTTACTTTTCCGGTTGGACACTTATCATGGATATTTTTACTGCGTTTTGTTAGCCTTTTTTATTGTATTATTTTCAAGAAAAATTAATGTAAAGTAATCATTATTTCAAAACATGGAAATATTAGTGCAATTAAGATACGATTTTTGTTTTTGCAAAAAATTAAGAATTTTAGTACAAAAAACTCCTGTTATTAGTTTTAAAAATTTCAATTAGCTCTAATTATTAAAACAACTGTTGTTACATTCACATTTCTGTCGTATGGAAGCAAACACAGATGATGTTAAGTAATATACTGGAATCACTTTTCTTCTTAATTCAAAAATTATTTTAATAGCAGAGGATAAAATTTTAACATGGGATTTAATTCTGATAAAATTGATTTTAATGGATAGATTTTACTGTAAGTTTGTACGATAATAACTCAAAAACGGGAATTGCTATTCTTGTAAACAATAAACATATAACAATTTTAAATGTAACAGACTTAATTATATCTAGAAACGGCAGCAAAAGTATCTACGATCCCGATCCTCTTAGAACATCAAATACATCCTGGACAACTTGGCGATCCTTTTTGGTTATACATAAGCTGAAGTTCCGTTTATATCGAAATCTTCTGATACGTGATCCTAAATTCCTAATAATTATTTTCCCATCTATATAAATTACTCATATATTTTTACATCAAAATTTAAGAGATTTTTAGTCACGTCATTTCAATACAAGAACAATCCTATATTAGTTTCCAAAGCGGTTTTGGTTTTTAACAACAGAAATAATTTCTGTATTTACAAAAATACTTTTCAGATGAGTAAATAATCATTTTATAAAATGTCAGTTCTAATTCCTATTAATACATAAAAGATACATATCTTGGACAATATATACTACAACGAAAAGTAAAAACTAAATGGAATCACCTTTCAAAAGAAAAAAATAATAATAACAAGAACCTTTGTTACATACTTTTTCAGTATTACGTAAGAAGTCATCTTTATTTTGATCAGTAGCAGTACCAGAGCAATGAGATTGCTTGTAATGCGGCGGGCTGTGCGACAACATTGGGCCGTTTGATGTGCCCGCAGTCACAAGCACAGATTGTACACGTTGTTCTTCAACTTTTCCTGATTCACCTAAATAGAGGTGGGTTTCAGTAATTCGGTGTTAAGAACACAATGTCATACAGTAGCTGGAGACAGAATCTTGTTACAACCATCAGGCCAATAGAGTATGACAAGTTGAGTGCAAAATTATCAGAAGTGTTAGAATATTGGATCTTTCGAATAG
The DNA here is from genome assembly GCA_031893035.1 of Dermolepida albohirtum. NCBI lineage: Eukaryota > Metazoa > Arthropoda > Insecta > Coleoptera > Scarabaeidae > Dermolepida > Dermolepida albohirtum. The sequence goes on along the minus strand of JAVIWB010000035.1, from coordinate 113,740 downwards.
TTGCAGTATAATTTTGAATTCTATTAAAATAAAAGCTACTGGTGATAAAAAAGGATAAATAAAAAAACTGCTCCGGATACTAAAACATACGAAGGTCATTTAACTGAAAAACAAAGCGTTTATAGAATATAGTTTCAAGAAATTTCATTTTTTACTTGCTGAGATACTGTGGGCTTCCAAGTTTCTTCTCAAACACTAAGTCTGAAATATATGGAAACTACACTTTGAAGTAACAAAATGAGAGAATTATTATGCTGACTGTTTGCTGTTACGTCATTCACAATTGGTTTTTCATGCAAAAGTATTATCTTTTACATTACATTACATTACATTACATTTGTAGTGTTAGTCACAATAATTAGGTTAGTAGTTGTCAAAGTTAGTTTTCTTTTTTTCACAAAAGTGCGGGTACCCCATAAAATTCGAAAAATGTTCGTGTAATAATTTGTAACATCAAATTCAATTAAGAGATAAATATCTGTAAATAAAGTTATTCTTTACTCAATTTTACCTAAATTTTAATCTTAATACATAAATTAACTTCTTGAATAATTCTAGTAATACTATTTGCGAAATATTCACACAGTATAGTTGCGTTGATGACAGCGGCAGGATGTTGTACATATATAAACACTTGCTTAAAGTTATAAAGCTTAAAATTTCTTCTACAAAAATAAATAAATATTAAATATTCTTCCATTTAGCATTTTCTTGTGTCCTAACTGCTTGCGTTGACTTTAACTTTCTTGAGTAGTAGTGCATTTCATGAATTTTATAATTGTTAACATTAAATATGAATATGCTTGATGATCGTTGAATTGAAAATTCCATCTATCTCGAAACAAGACAAAATTACATTCAAAATAATATGTAATTTGATTCTGAAATAAAGTAGCTTTTACCCTACACTGTGTTATATGTAAATAATATGTTCCTCTACATTTTCTACAGAATTTAGTTAATTAACACCACATTTCACGAGTGGATAATTAAGTTATAAACATCATACAATGTTGCCAAATATTATTGGAAGAATTAATTTACTTAAGACTGTTAAATAGGTAGATGAAACTCTGTAAGGATCAGAAAGTACCTTTGATTAGAATTATAAACTTACAGTCGCTTTAAAAATGAAGAAATTTAAAAACATCACGAAAATTACTGGATTAAGGAATTAAGCTGACAATTTTCTAAATTTAATCATGTAGATAGTTTCTCTACAAAATATTTTGAGAAAACATTAAATTATACAAGATGAAGTCAAATAAGGCACTTCTACCGAGTATTAAGTATTCTATACGCTTTTTGGTTTTCATTTAAACAATCTTAGTACATTAATTTCAGAAGATTAAATCAAACCATACATAAACTATTTTTCATGCGGAAAATATTAGTAAAACAAGCCAGTTATTTGATTAGATCCAAATCGCGAGAAAACCATACCCTTCAAATTAAAAAAAGGAAAACAAAAACACTAATACTAATGTAATTTTCGTATGCAATAAACATTCATACTTAAATTTTGATTTTCCATTAATTTTCTGTCTCCATACTGGTAAGTTAGTAAAAACTCACCTTTTCTATCAATGGCATTTAAACTGAGTGTCATGATGGTTTGTGTTCCTTGATTTTGTTCGTCATCGATTTCTTCTTTAGAACATGTGGTCTGAGCTATCACAGGTGTTGCAATGGGTGTAGCGACGAGTGGTTTTTGATACGTGAAACCTTTTTCGGATGAATTGTCTGAAAGGGTGGCGGTCTCTTCAATTTCAACGGTCTCGATATTGGCAGAAACTACGTTTGTGCTACTATCTGGTTGAGGGGTGCCTTCTGGTGTCGAATCATTTTCTCTGGATTGAGAAATTGTTAGCAAAAGTTCAGTATTAACTCTATCAGAATCGTCCATTTTTTTAACAGTTATGGGTTGCCCTAATGTTACAGTACTAATACCGTGTGAAGGAGGAGGTAATATAACAGGTGGTTGTGCACTGACACCTGCTAAACTTTGGGATGATATTCCCGTTATTGGTTGGATAGTGGAATATTTTACAGTAGGCACAGTTGATTTGCGGTTTTGATTAAGGAAACTTTGGAATAGTAGCATGTTAGGGCCGGAACGTGCGGGAACTGTGGCTAATATTTTACTACCACCTGATACCACAGCTATTTGTTGACCACCCTTCACCATAGAAACAGGCATTATATAATTGCCAGGAACTAGCACTGCCGTATTAGGCATTTTTAAAGCTTCACCTACAGAATCTGCAATTATAAGGTTACGGGTCTGGTTATTAGATGAATCTGTTAGTATTAGCTGTTGTCTAGGTGCAGAAGAATCATTAGATTCAGACGTACTAGCTGTTGTTGCCGGTTGTTCGTCATCTGGTACAGAGAGCTGCATTACACCACAGGAACTATCTTCGCTTCCCAACGTTCGAGGATCTTCGACGTCTATATCCGCTGACATAGATGAACTACCTTGGCCGCTCTTCTTGGAACTGGAACTCTTTTTTCTTTTAGAATTTTGACTCGGATTCGTTGGTGGGTTAGAACGTCTTCTTGGTGCAGGTTTGTTATTCAAATCGGGCGAATTTCTTAACTGTTCCGCATATTCAGCTAAAATATCAAATATTCTTTGCGTGGTGTGTTCGTCTTCTTGAGGTTTTTGTTGTGGTTTCGGTATTGGCGATGCTTTTGACGTATGCATTGTGGTATTTTTCACTGATTTTCCTTTAGAACTTTTCGGAGTTACTTTTGGCAATACTGGCGTCGGAGTTGGTGCTGGTGTTACACAAGGACTAGAACTTCCTTGCGAAGCAACACTTAAAGCAGGAGACGCAGCGGGAGGAACACTATTGTAACTACTAACCACTACGACCGGCGCGCAATTTATTTTCTGGCCTTGATTTACATACGTTACACTAATTCTTTGTTGCTGTGGTTGCTGCTGCTGTTGTGGTTGTTGTTGCTGTTGCTGTTGCGGTTGTTGCTGCGATTGTTGCTGCGATTGTTGTTGTGGTGAAGGTTCACTTGTCTCTGATGATGATGTCTCATTTGTTGGATTTGTACTACTCCTTTCCTTCACTTGTTTGTATACCATATCAAATTCGCGCAATTGCTCGAGCGTTGTAGAACTTAAGTTAGTTTGAGGAGTATTTCGTATAACATTCGAAGGAATTTGTAAAACGGGTTTTACAATTCGCGCATTTTGAACTAATGCGGGTCTGGCAATGGCAACTCTTGTGGCGGTCTGTGTCGTACAATTTTCTGTACTGGGTTCAGTTTCCTCATTGGTTTTTCTACCTTGAAGGGCAGCAGCTAAAAGTGCACTCATTTTATTATGTATCACCGTATCCTTAACTAATTCAGAATTTGAGGTCGCAATCCGAAAAACCTGTCCTCTAGTTTGAGGTATTAAATTTATAGTTTGTCCCGAAGGCATCTGCCGTGTATATATAACACCACCCTGCAAGGGTTTTACATTTACGGAAGTCGTAGTTTTTTGTGGAACCACTTTCGTTTTTTCAACATCTATATTATTGCTAACCACATTATTTGAAACGTTTGTAGTAGAATTTGCACTGTCAACATTATTTTGATATACAGACTTACCGAAAGCTTGTTGAAACTTCGGCAATGTTTCCGAATTTTCGGTGGATTGCTCGTTTTTTGCTTTCGGTGTCGTCTGTATTAATTTTGTAAAATTTTCATCGTAATTTGGGCTGCTCGGCGATATAGATGTTATAGTTTGAGTCGTGGCTACTTTTACAACACGATTTGGTGTAAATGACGTCACTGGTATCAATTTACCGTCCGAAGACTGGCATATAAACTGAACTATACGACTTGGTGATTCGGATGTGGAACCCAATTTTATTGACGGACCAGATGTTCTTACTGGATTGACAATTTGATTAATAATTTGTTGTTCCCCAGATACGATCCTTGAACTATTGTTTGACTGCAAGTATATTATTAATCAATTTTTGTGCCCAATTATTCATTCAAAAATGAAAAACAAATATACTATTTTCGTAATCATTAAAAATATTAGTTATTCTAACTGTGCGTTATTGGTAAATTTACAAAAGAAAACAGAAAGAAAACGAATCCTTGGAATTATTGAACATAAACTTTATTAATGAAGTGGAATGAATCAGTTTAAAGTTTTCCAATAATTCGAAAAACTGGATTAGTATGATTACACCATTCAGTTTAAAAATAAGAGTTATACGTTATTAAAAAAATTGCAATTTGATTTGTAAAAAATCAAAAATATTTGTATTTATATTTAATATATAGAATATAAAGAGTACGACTATGCAGCTCTTAATAGAATGTTAATATTAGCTAATGTAAAAGCAACAAAAATTGTAAAGTTTCATATTATGAATTTTTCTTTTTCTTTTTTCATGTACAAAAGCAGGTTATCATCTTTCATAACATGAAAATTATATAATTGTAAATAAAATTAAAAATGGATAAATTTAATTTCAACAAAGTTGTCATTCTCAATGGGAGGTTAAGGGGCGTTATGATTGGACCAACGGTAAACGCTTCACAGTACACATTCTGTGTTATTAATATGGTGATATAATCAAATGTTTTGTATACTGTGAAGCGTTTAATGCTGTTCCAGTCAAAACACTTTTTGGTCTTATTGAGAATGACAACTAAGTTGTTTAAATGCTATGTAGGAACTTATGCCTTACTGCGATAAATTTTTTGACTTGGTCTTTTGTGACAATACTATTTATTTCTAAGCATTACTTTCTGTTGTTTTCACATTACGAATATATCACCTATTAAAAACCAGACTTCATATATATATACATATATATATTAAGGTATATATGTATATGGATACATATTTTTTATAAGTTATAGTCACTGTTACAATATCACAAAATATAGAGGAAAAACTAAAAATACCAGTAATACGAAACTATTATATGTTCGTTAAGCAATACAAAATTAACATACCTGCTCTTCAGAAGAGGATACGGTTGTGGTAGTTTTAACTGTAGATGCGGTAGTATTAGCAGGTCTTATAACTTGTTGGGACAAAATATTGATTAAAGGTCCCGATAAAGGTCTATTACTATTACTTTGGCCGGGTCTTATAATTTGTTGCGATAAAATATTAATAAGTGTCGACGGTTGTGTTGATACCGGTTTCGAATTTGTAGTCGAAGTCTTTATAGTAGTAACGATTGTGGTATTTTCACTTGTCGTTTCGGGTTTATCGCGAGGTTGACCGATCCTCTGAATATGGGGACTGACTTGAGTACTAGTTTGCGTGTTGGTCGAGTTCACAGCTGAGTTTGGCCTACCGCCGGCAATCTGAACAACTTGAACTATACTGTCCACAGGTGCTGGTTGTATAAGTTCAGTGTCATTAAGACCCGGGACATTTGCCAGTACAGATTTTGCGTCAGCATTACATATTTTTTCTGTAGCGGTATTCAATATAACATTACCATTTAATGGTGCTTTCGCATCGTCTTCATTGTTATTTTTTAAGTTATAAGGAACGGTGTCGATTTCTAATCTTTTAAGTACGACACGTGGCACTAGTTTCGACTTTTTCATCTTCTCTGTCTCAGACCTCAAATAATCAGCAACTAAATTGGGTTTAATAATATCATCATCATTAATGACAACCTTCAAGTTTTTATCTTGCGATGGTTTTAAAATATCTTGTAAATGCACGTGATTGTTCAAGTTATTATTATGACTATGATTATTGTTATTATAAATGGTATTAAATAATTTCTTATCGTTCTTTTTCGATTTGAATCTATCCTTGTTTGACGATTGCACTTTCTTCGGTGATTTCTTAACATCAATATTGTACAAATCACTTTTCTTTACCGGAAATTTTAAATTTATTCTATGCAATATAACTCTTAGTTCTTTCAGCTTGATTTTAGTGATATTATCTACATTCGCATTACTCTGTTCTTGACTAGAAATGTTATAAGTATCCACACTTTCGTTCGTTTTACACTTGTTACGAACAGTTTTGACCGACTGGAAATTGTAATCCTTAATAGCCTTGCCTAATTTAACATCTTCAATTATGACTGTACTTCTTTTATTATTTTGATCTCTATTTGTCGAATCCTTGTGTTTCTCTGACAATTTTATACTCTCTTGAAAGACCTCTTGGAAATTCAGCGAGGATTTTTTAGAAACGTCTCGGATATCAGTAATAACCTCCGATTTTTTATTTGGTTTTGGTGAAAGTTTTTCAGGATTTTTCTGATCTAGATTCTTATTATTTTTCTTTTTAGATATAAATCCACTGTTCTCCTTGTTGCATATACTTTCGCTCTTCTTCTCTTTATGAAATTTTTTCGTCACTTTCCCATTTTCTTCAGCAAAAACTGTTTCAATAAGTTTTTCACGAAATAAATTCTTTTCGGGATTCTCTTTAGGGGGAGACTCCTTGGAGTTATTGATGCTATCATCTTTTCTTTTCATATCGTAACCAATTTGCGGATTTTCTTCAGTCAATATGTTACAATTAGTGTTTTTCTTCTTTTCGTGTACTGCATTATCCTGATTATCCTTAGTATATTCTGCTTGGTTAATATTTAAATTCAATGTCTTCATAGAATAGTCTTTCGCGAAACTATCACTATCTATGGTGTTCATGGTTTTAGATTTGGATGGAGTATTATACTGAATTGGACTTCTATAATTGGAAGATGTATGGGTTTTTAAATCATCACATTTATTCAATTCACTCTTTCCGTTATTGTTATTATTATTGCTAGCTGCCAGTATCAAATTTTTCAAAATCGAATCGGTTTGATTGTGTTTCGATTCATCCGTTGTCGATTCTGAACTTATAGTTATCTCATTGGTGAATTCGTTCAAAATAAAATTCCGCTCGTCTATCTGGGATTCATCCGATATAGTCACATCGTTTTGGTGGCTATCAGGCACTGTATCTCTCACGTTATTGTTAATATTACTATTATTATTATTCCAAGATTGTTTCTGTTGGATATTTGTCGAAGGCGTATCGAAATAATTGAACTTGTATTCTCTACTAGTACATGGCATCTGCGAGTTGAATTTATTGTAATGGTCCTGTTGCAAATGATGTTTATTTTCGTAATACATATCTTGCGGGTAAAGGCCTTGACTAATTAGCATCTCTTCGTGTGCCCGAAAAGCTAGTTCACTAAATGTCCTATGTGCATTATAATTATTACCTAAATAATCAGCGTACGTACTGTTTTCATTATTATAACTAACGTCTGTATTATTTAACGTAAAGTCACCATATTTCGCGCATTTTAAATTTTGTGCCGTATTATTATTGTTATTAATATTATCGTTATTCGATTGTTCACCACTGGAACTAGTATCACTATCAATTTTTCTCTTGAATGTGCGACGAAACGACCTCAAAGTTTTCAGAACTTGCGGGTCAGACTTGGGAGCGGCATATGGCAAGTAATTCTCGTCTTCGAGCGGTTCCTTAATCTTCTTTTTCCGTCCTCTCTTTTTCTTCGGCTTTGGAGGTTCATCGAAATTGGGATTGTAATCCGGCTCTATAACTGTTTCGTAAGAAACATCTTCTTCGGATTCAGGTTCCCGCTTCATATTCATGAATATTGAATAGTCAATATCCAAGAATTTCAATTCAGTAACAATATTCTTGGTCCTTTCCGGATCTTCTAAGTACATAATGCATAACCTGTGGAGATCTTTCCACTTTTGCAGCCAGCTTAATAACTGATAACGCGGTGAACACACAACCACAACTAAATCATCACATAGTTCTGGACTCAAACCCAATCTATCGGCTGTTAAAGCTTCACTGAGTGCTGTATTTGTATTAAATGCTTGTTTTAATTGTAACTGCGCCATAAAACCGCCACAATAATCACATTGCAGTCCGATATCGTCTTCAGGTGATATAGGAGGATGTAATTTACACGCCCATTGCCCAGTGTCTAAAACCTCGTATCCGCATTTCTTGGCGATATCCTCAATTTTTTTCAGACATGCTTCTGTAGGCTGAAGACTAAAGGATGTCAAAACACATTCGCGGCAAACATTTAAATGATCATCTAAAACATCAGCCAACTGTAGTAAACCACTGGCTAACCTCTTGGATGTTTCTTGAACTTTCTCCTTATCGTTTTCGTTCTTTTGGCGTTCCAGTAGGTTTAAATCTGTTGTTAATGCTTGAACATAAAGTTCTATATTGAATATTTTAGTTTTTGGACCAAACTAGAAGTGAAGAAAAGAAAATTATTAGACATTTAAAAAATAGATCAGACACATTTATAAAAAATTTATAAAACACATAACTTACAATAGAAATTAGCGCAGGTATGTTTTACACGTAAATTTTGTATTAATTTACATGGATTTTTATATATGCACTAATTCTGACAAAAAAACTTGCTGCATAAACATTATTGACCATTTACAATGAATAAATGGATAGATTTATGTTTTAATATTCATATATATTTAAATATACAAGAGAATTAAAACGTTTAATTACCTTCCTGTTAAGAGCTTCACAAAAAACATATATATGTGGTGCCGAGAGCGTTACTTGCATCACCTTTCTAATGGAGGCAATTAAATGTTCCAAACTTTCGTCTTTTTCCCGTAATGTTAACCAAGTATCTACCAGAGCAGTCAAAACTTCACTGATTTGTTCATATGGTTGCATTACTGCTGTGGAACAATACAGAACTGCTGCTAAATGCGCTATCATATTGGCATTGCGCCATAACTTCGAAATTGTCACTCGTTTTTTGGCGAAACGCTTAATCAATTCCAGCCCATCTGCCAAACTCAACGACTTCAACTTGAAATAAAAAAGTACAAATTTGTTACTACAAAAAAAAAAAAAATTTGAAAACAAGTCGATAGTCTTGAATGTATATATGAAATGGCTTTCATTCTGATAAATTGACGTAACGCATTAAACTAACGAAGCTAAAGAAAAAAGCTTGTATATTTAGAAATGCTTTGCATTTGGGTATTGTAAAAGAACTTTGGGAAAACCAAAATTAATTTTGAATGATTAGAAGTATATCGAAACTCTGATAATTCTACGATTCAACTCAAAAAACCTATTTCTGATAGATCTAATGTATAATTTTGAACTGAAAACACTAATTCTAAAAGTATGCATTGTCAAACTATATCTACAATCCCTTTGAATGTGGAGATGAATATAACAACACAACAGAAATCATTCGTGTAATTTTTAAAAAACAAAGGCCTTTACACTTGTAAATAAAACCTAAGGCATACGAGCATTATGTAAAATACCTTCAAAGCACTTGCGGTTATAAAAAAACGGGGGCTGCTTTATTGAAGTTTAACTTAAAACTAAGAGAAGGGCTGTAACAGTATCATGTATGTTACGAGTTAAAGAAAATTTTTTCAAATAAATACGAAATTACCTTAAATTAAAACTAAAATCAATCAATCAATAATCAAACTTACTGTCGAAAGTATTAGAGATGTTTTGTTATATTTAAAAAGTAATGCAACATAAACGTCTAGCATAAAACGCTTTTGGTCATCAGTGAGATTCATGCTGATACTCTGTGTCTCAGCAAATTTACAGCACCTTGTATAAGCAGTAACCAAATTTAAAGCCAAATCTTCACAGTGAGATTCGCATAATTTCTTCAGTCTCATTGAAATTAAATATCCAGACTCTCCCAAAAAAAATTGGAATTCTGTAAGAGAAAAATATTGATTTTAAATAAGAAATTAGGATACTCTTATATAAAGACACCTATAAATAAAACATATTTTTTTGTTACTTCAAAAGAATCTAGAATTACACATTTCAAATAACTAAAAACTTTTATCTAGAATATTTTAATTCAATTATAGCACTTGCCTTCTTTTTCAATAACTGCATCTGGTGTATTTAGTAATCTATTCAAAGTGGCATTACCCCATGGATCTTGAATTACTTTTAAGAGCTTCTTACAATGCAATGAAAATGAATTATTCAATTTATATAGTTCTTTTTCACAATTGTCTACTTCGAAATACAATTTGTTTCCATAGATTTCTAAAAAATAACAATGTTATTATTAAATAAAAGTTTGAATTTAAGCAAATGAATATAAATCCTTACATATGTTAAAAATATAATGAATCAAATATATTTTTGAATTAAATATAATGATAGTTAGTACTATAAAAAAAAACATAATATTGTTAGTACAAATGAAAAATCAATGATATATTTTTATCAAAATTATTGTCAAAATGCAATGGTTTATAAATAATTCTATGAACTTACAGGATTATATAATAGTTATCAATATATTACATATATATACACACATACAAAAATATAATTTAAAGCAGATAGCATGCTATAATTTCAAAAATAAACGTAATTCCAATATAGTAACAATTCACAAGAAGTCATAAAATATGTACATTTTATTCCATGCATGAATATGCATGTATAATTGACAATAAAATAAGTAATATACATTTAAAAATAAAACAAAATGAATAAATAATTTTATTCCAAATACTTTAAAAAATACCTTTATGTTTCTTCCATTCACCACTAAGTACGATATTCAATGTGTGTAATTTTGCCCAGTCCATGAGATTGATAACATACTGGATCTTTGGTGATATACCACAAAGACTTAACTGTCTCCATAATTCAATAAGCGATTCAATTTTTGCTTGGAATGATTCACTTTCACTATTAAGTACTTGTTCTGATTTCTAAAAAAAATTAAAATTCACATTATTATTAATGGTATGATACTTGCAAAACCACATCTAAAAAGTAAATAGGTTCATGACATAAAACAGCAATTTATGGGATGCACACAAATATCATTCTCGCAAATAAAAATTTAAAAAAGCTAACATGAAACTCACATGATATAATTAAGATTAAGAAAATTCATATTAACGACTGAAATTAAATGAGTTTATTTATTAATTTCTTTCCTTATATTTTAAATGATACATACTGCGATAATACAAATATTAATGAATTGTTAGTTCTTTATAAGCTTGAGTGATTTATCCGTATTTAATTGGAATGAAGTTTTAATTAGAATAAAAGAATAATGTTTTTTTTGATATGTATTATATATGCTATACAGTATTCTTTAATTATGATCTGTAGTAGCTGGTAAAAAATAAACAAAATTTGACAGCTAATGAAGTTTCATAACATACATTATTTTATTTTGGAAAATGAATCACTCAGGCTTGAAAAATAATTTGATAACTAAATGGAAATGATACGTGCTTCGAAAGGTTTGTAAATATTATCAGCCTCCGATTGTTTGGTACTCATCTTCATCTGATGGAAAGGCAACTAAGAAATTTTAAACAAACATCGGCAGGAACATGCGTCTATGGGACTTCTAGCTTCAGTCGAATCACAGTATACACATTTTTGTTTATATAGCATCACGTCCAACACTCACTAACATTAACAGTCGAAAATATTTAATTCTTAATCTTCAATTTTTAGAATAATTCATTTACGAACATGGCGGCCATGCCAAAACAAAATTACTCGGTAACGTTCATGCAAAAAATATTAAATAACCATTTTGTACTAAAACACTATTGGACTAAACAATCACCTCGTAAATATATCTGATGATTCGTTCTTTTTCATTGTTATTATAAGAAACACACTCTCGTTTGTTATCTTCGACTTGAGACTCCATATTTACACCAGTTACACAGTTTACTACTGGAAAACGCCATGTATATCCTCACGCATGCGTTAGGCTCTTATGATAAGAGGGACATTTAAACATGTCACGTACTTCCACAACCCTAATATAAGGCTTTTAAAATGCGGCAATTTATAATTATCTTAAATCTAAAATAAATAACACTTTTTAAAGCTCCAAATAGTTTATGTCTTTCTAATTTTAAAAATACTTACATATTATCTCATTAATTATATTATTAACGAAACATACACTATTTACAATTTGTGACTAATGAATATACTGGAGGTGGCAAGCACATACATATGTGCATTAACTACAAATTGCAAATATCCACCCACGTACTGAACCTAACGCAAGTTAAATTTTCATTTTTAAATAATGGAAGTAATAGATAATTGAAATTAACAATTTTAATAAGTTTCAAGTTCTATCTGTGAAAAAATTACAATAATATTTTATTATCTCTAAATAAATTGCAAGTTTTAAAATGCCGCGCGATTTGAAACACTGGAGCATATTCAATTCAAATGTGAAACATTTTTTTAAAATTTATTTAAGGCTTTTGGATGTCAAGGATCTAAATATAATATACATAAAACTATAAGTACATAATTTGTCTTCCAAATAATATAGTTTTTATTACCCTTTTACTTACCTCCAGTATGAATAAGAAATTGTTGAAGACATATCTCTCAGAAATATTAAAAAGTTTTATACAAAAATAAACAAATGGTCTTACCTAACTTTCTTTTTCATGTTCTTTTTACACATATTTAAAGAGCAATTATCTGTAATGTTTTTTTGTCAAGAATAACGCGCACGATTGATGTTTTATTTAAAATAATAAATCAAATATTTTTGTTTTTTATGCAAAAAGTAGAAATAATTTCACAGATTCAACAAATCTTGAGAATAGAGATTATAATCTATTATAGTCAACTGAAGAAACTATTATTTTATCAGAAATTCTAATTAAAATAAAAGTAACAAAAATAGTTATAATAACTCAAGCTTATAATTAACGTTTTTGTACATTTTACTTAATGGTTTACTTCTTTATTTTATAGTTTTGTTAGAAATATACATTATCGTGCAATCAAATTCGAGTCGCCATATAAATTTACTTTTTATAAGGAATTAAACAAAATAACTTCTCATCTGAACAATAATTATTTACGCTATGTATATACTAGGTACAAGAGTTTTAATTAGAATTTAATTAATCCGCCCTGCGCTTTAATTACGATAGCAATTCTTTTCGGTATACTTCGAATACACTTCTTGCAAATCGGGATTACTTCTACAAGTATTCCTCACATTTTGTTTTAATATGTCTAATGTTGGATTTCGATACAAATAAATAATTCGTTTTAAACGACTCCAAACGTTTTCAATAGGGTCTAGGTCTGAAAAATTACATGGCCACAGCAAGACCTTCAAATTTCTTTCGGAAAATAAAGTTCTGATAGATTTTGCCCTGTGGCATTGTGCTCCATTTTGCAAATATGTATGCAACATCTCCATAACCTGAAGAATCAATATGTGGAATTAAGTCTGGTTCCATCACTTCTTTACATCGAACATAAGTCCATGGTTCCAATAACGAAATAAACGGCTCTAAGTCCCTCTCCTGATATGCAGGATCAAATCATTACAGTTAAAGGATGTTTGACAGTTTCGAAGACGACATTTTCGTGAAATCTTTCAGATGACCTCCTCCTAATGAAACGAGCCAGTTTTTTTGCATCCTCTAACTCCGATTCATCACTGAACACGACGTTTGAAAAAAATATTTTTGGTTAAATTCCAAATTCACAAACAATATGAAACTAATAATGTATGCTTTTTCCCAGTCATCAAGTGTGAGGTCTCTATGCCGCCTCGCCCAATTTAGTTTCATTTTTTCAGGACACCCACTCTAAACTTTTCTTAGTACAACCGCAACTTTAATGTTCGTTCTGATATATTTACAAATGTTGTTTTCCTGTAGATTGCATAACACTTCTCCAAGAAGTCACTATTAATTTTCTAAATTTCTTTTATAGTATGATCTTAGTGTTTTATGAATTTTCTAATTCCTCGACGAGTATGTCCAGAGGATTGGAGCGTTTTCTTGAACTAATTTCCCTACCCTGTTCACGGTGTGATGGAAAACACATTCTCTCCTTGCTATTTCTAGATGAAAAAATGTTCCAGTTTTCAATCATCTCTATGGTGGTCTTTTTTTATTTGAAACGTTTACCCATTATACAAAATTTAACAATGTACACACAACGCAAAACATTCACTTAACACTCATAACAAAAAACGCAAAACATTCACTTAACACTCATAACAAAAAACGCAAAGTAATAAAAACCAGGTAAAAGTACCCCTTCATATTATCCTTAAATCTCCTTATTGTTAAAAAGAGATATCTGGTGGTGGTTGGGATAATAATTTTATACTCGCTGCTGAGAATTATTAGAATAATATATATATATAAACTACAGGGGAATTCATTTACATAGTACTGTATTTATCTTCAACTTATATACGTTCTCATTGGCAGAAATATTGAAGATTATAGAATACTTAATATATTTACATAAATCTTTTATTTTTTAAGACAAAGAAAACTAGGTAAAAAATGTAGATGATTTATTTTACGTAACACAATTAAATAAAATTAGATATTTTAAATAATGCATCAGCTTTACTCATAATACCAATATCTTGTTCCAAATATCTAAATACTGGTGAAACTTCTGTAGTACAACCCTGAAAAAGTTTTTGACTAAACATTAATGCACTAGTGGTTAATAAATACTATTACCTTATTCATTATAACTTGAATTTCTTTCCAATTAAAGGCATACAAATTGGTCTTATTATTTAATGAACCAAAATCTAATAAAGTTATTGCATCAGGGTAAGTAATGAACACATCAAATATGTCTAAAATTATTTAAAACAATTACTTGTTTTTTGCATGTGGTTAAAATCTTACATGTATTCTTGCTAAATTTGTTTAAGATGTGTTCTTTATAGAAATGCGAGATTTTGCTTATAATACTTGGTCCATCTTCTGCATAATGTTCATAGTATGTAGGCCAATCACGTGGTGTTATACCTTTTCACATATAAAATCAATATACCAGAAATATTAAATATAATATTTATATATACCCCTTAGTACATTATTAATTACTATACATCTGAATTCTGATGCTGGATGTATATTTATCCATGGTTTTAAAGCAAGACAATAAGAATCGAAGTTTCGATTTTCAAAATCATTCATAATAATATCGGATGATGTAAAATACAATATAATATCACTAATATTATTCACCTTCAATGTATTTCCAATAGACATAAACTTGGCATCCTATTAGATAATAAAAATGTTTTACGATTAACATACAAATTTTGTAAAAAGAAAATATACCATTGGGGCATGCCAATTATTCTTTATAAAAACATCATCTTGTAGTATATTAAGGGCATTTTTAATTTGATTTATATATTCTTTAGTACAAATAACTTCTGCATCACTTTCATAATCATCATCCCTAAATTTTTTTAAGAGCTCAGGTGCAAGTTCAATAATTATTGTGTTTAGGGTTATGTCTCTAAATTGTTCATACCATGTTGAAATAGAAAAATCTTTTAAATGCTGCGTTTCCTAAAATTTAAGAAATATGGAAAAATATTTTATTGTTAACCAAAAAGTTAATTTACAAGCATATTTATTTTGTTAGAACAGGTTTTCTATTTACTAACACTGGAAATACTTAAAGCTTTCCCTTCTACTAAACCTTCAGTTTCAAGAATTCGACTATATAAACAATAATATTTGTTTGGTATATAAAATTACTATCAACTAGTTCTAAATAGGATTTAATTATCTACTTGAATTTTAAATTATTGTCATTTAATTGACAAGTCTGTGCCTAAATTAATTAAATGTTAATCTTCTTGTTTATATTATTAGCAATGGTTGGTTTTTCATTCGATTTATGAAAATTAGAATTGATAATTGAATTAGTACCACTATTTATTAAATATAAACAGTAATTTGTTATGTCTATTTAAATACGTGTAATTACCAGTAGCTCAACGATAGAAAGTGTTAGTATTTATTACCTATCATTTAATATTATTTTTTGAAAATAGTAATTTCTGTTTATATTTGAATTAACTACATGTGATTACGATCTTTCTATTGAGTTATTATATGGTTACTTAATAAAGAAACAATATTTACAAAATATTGGAAATTGGAATTATTAAATACTAATATATTTCTTTGAATTTAATTTAAAAAAAATTTTTTTTAAGTAATACTTTAGGTTACTGCACAATCATACAGTATAACATATGAATTTAATAAGTATATTACATAACAGATGGCTCAGTATACAGCAATTATTTTTATTTAAATTATTTAGATGTTTATATCTATTTTTATTATTATATCTATTTTTAAATAAAAAAATTATGATACACATATCAATTAATTCATTAAAGTTGAAGCGTATTTTATTTATACAATGTATTTATTTTTCAAAATTTGGCAAGCTTTTAGTTAATTGTACAAACTTTGGATTCCAAGAATTATAGATAGGCCATGCTATTTTGACTTTCCATTGTGTTTGAAACTTATTTGTGTGAATTGATTCAAAATTAAACTCATTTATATTCTGTAGTTTTTTGTTAGGAATGATGCTGCTTGGAGTAAAGAAGATAGACTGTTAATAGATAGACTTGCATCTTTTTAAATTTTGAATGTATTTTTTAACATGTTCTTATTTTTTAAATGGTGTATTTAAATTCAATATAAACATATAGGTTTTGCAATTGTAAATTAATAGTTTGAAAATGCAATTACTAATTGAACAAATTTAGGAAATTTAGTTTAATTTTGTACGAAGAAGTTATATAGAATTAATGTGAAGGTTAAAAGCTGTAACCATAATAATTGAAATCAATCGTATAAATCGTATATTAACTTATTTTTAGCAAAAATTTATTCATTCTGTTTCTCTGAGAAACTGTTTCTATACGTTTGTCATACACTTACAAGTAATTGTAATGAATAAAACCATTCAATTCTTAATAATAATGATCAGCGCAAGTTGATAATTCGATTTATTGGAAATTACAGAGGAGGGAAGTAACACTGAAAAGTAACTAAAGTTAATAAACTATCTCAAGTTTCTATTGGTGTTACGTTATTGTTCGTTGATTATTATGAGAATTCGTATTCGTTTGTATGTATTAGATCACCGATTAGATATAAAAGTAGGTTATGTATGTAAAATTTAACGGATATAAAAATTGAAAACTATTTTAGAAAATATCTATATATTTTTATAAATTTTTCTTGAGAAAACATATTATATTGCAAAAAATGGTATTATCTCACATGTGATCACATTATTATCGATGCCATAATCATAGATGGCGGGCTTCGCTGGTGCACAGTAGCGTGCACGGTGCCATGTTACATAATTGAATTCACTGGCGTTGCTAAAAGTGTGAATTCTTATTCTTGCGTGTGTTGTAAAACGTACATATATATGAAAATTCATTTTACAAGGGCACACAAAGTTAAGAAATATGTATATGCATTTATTTAGCCTATGGATTCTTTACAAAACGAGATAAAAAATTAAAAAAGAAGAATATTACAAAATGTAAAATGTCGGTAGAATACATATAGAAGACTGGATACAAAAATGCCTATATAAAGTAAATACAACATTAATAACTGCGAATCGTACAAGTTAAGTCAATAAATACATATAAAGAAAAGAGACTGGTATACCCTAACAGACAAATTATACGCCCACATCTAAATTACGTAACCATTAAACTGCATTCGAAATACATCGTACAAAGTCCTGAGGGTTTCCTAAATAGGCGCAATGTGGGCAATTCGTGACTATAAGCCGGATTGTCTGTCTTAGAAATCCAGAGTCACGACCCGGTCATTCCACCCTGCCCCATCGATTTAGGACATCAGCACATTTGCCGTGTCCTGTGCGAATACTATTCAACTTTACTTATACAGAGCGATGTAGTTGGTGTCCGTTGAAATCAGTATTAGGGTTAATTATTTAAATACCGTATACTCTTGCTATATGGAGGGTCTCCATGCCTCAGTCCATTGCACCGCAGCATTATAGTTGTTTGCATTCTCACTAATTGTCCAAAGGGAATGAGGGTTTTGATTTCAAACGAGGACGTCCGTCCTTAAGGAGGGAAATATCTTCATGGATTGGTAGTTATTGTCGAGTTGAGATTGATATAAGTACTCAATTGTGAATTAGATGTATAATAAAGATTGAGAAAGTTGCTTTTGGTATAGCGACGTTTGACTTTGCGTTGCCAAAGAATAATTTAATGTATTTATGGTGTAAGCATTGTAGATACGTAAAGTCTATATCGAACGTGCGGTTATCTATAAAACTTTAAACGGGAAAAAATTCATTATTTCTGCTCTTCAAGACGTGTTTTTTTAAGAAACTTTTTTCAACGATCTCTGCCAATTTTTTTTCGAAGTATAATAGTTTCCAATAGAAATCACAAACTAGTCAGAATTAATCGAAGGAATGTGTCGAAGTGAATCAAATCGTCTTTTATAAATTTGTAAT
The DNA here is from genome assembly GCA_031893035.1 of Dermolepida albohirtum. Taxonomy (NCBI): domain Eukaryota; kingdom Metazoa; phylum Arthropoda; class Insecta; order Coleoptera; family Scarabaeidae; genus Dermolepida; species Dermolepida albohirtum. The sequence goes on along the minus strand of JAVIWB010000035.1, from coordinate 95,364 downwards.
TTCTGTTGAAAAAAGTTTATAAAGTATAAGTGCATGTGGACATTTTCTTTTAGCTTTTATCGTCACGTACTTCTTTTCTTTTTGAGTAATTTATGGTGGGAACATTCCTTTTCATTTATCCAACATCATTAATCTAAAATTGGTTCACATAAACGTGACCAACTACAATGCGTATTTTAAGATGCATGTTAATTATGATATCTTAGTATGTGATATTTGAAGTGTTAAAGCGTGCACATTTCTAAATTAAAAAAAAAAACAGTGATTCTCAATGGTAAAGCGAGAAGGGCACCTCATAGGTTGAGAATCACTGAGTATAGTAAATAAGTATTTACGAATGATAGTTAAAGTTTAAGTAAATTATTTTCATGTCAACTTTTAAACTTTGTCATACAATTTTGTAAGTACGAAGTCATTATTTAATGTTTTCCCTCATTTTTCAGAAAGTAAATTGCGGTTTAAAAATTCTGTGCAGTTAGACGGTAAGTTTTTATTATTTGAATAAGATGTACTGTTTATTTTTATACACGTTTGATAATTTCATATTTTCAATATACCATATTGGAACAAACCACGGTATCGTTTTTATAATTCCAATTAAATAATAATTTGTGGTTTGGTGTCGGAAGTTTATAAGTTGGAGTTGTTTATACATATGTATACTCATATACATGACATTAAAATGTGAATTATATCTAGCGTTTACTAATATTGTCTATTAATTGGTATAGTACCACATACGTAAAAATTTCTTTTCAAACAAACTTATTGTATACATAGATAAGTATGATACATGCTCTATGTAAATTTATATCCCCACGAAATATCTACTTACTCTTTCCTTAACTGACGATGTAGGATTGCACAAAAATAGACAGAATGAAAAATAAAAGAAAAAAATAATACGTAGTGAACAAATAGTTCAGTCTATTGCCAACCAGTTTGCGAAGTGTAGGCGAAAAGTACTTGCCCAACGCGATCTCATCGTAGTATCAGTCACAGTTGATAGCTGGTAACCCAGAAGTCATACTGTTTCACCTACAACACCAGTAGCGTCGTTTTGTACTTTTGTAATCTAATTGACTGGTGTTTAGTTTGGAATTTTGTTGTTAAAAATAATTCAATTTTCTTATATTCGTTTTATCAAATGTATACATATAATTTGTAATATAATACAGTTATATTTTAGGACGAAGTATCGGGTTTTTCAATAAGGACATAACAATTTTATATTCGAATAAAACACAAAATAATTGAGATATTGGGTGGAAATTTATTCCAGGTGCAGTACATATGTTACATTTAACTATGGAATTCGATCTCGTTCATATGACCATCGCGAGCACGTTTGCAACGATCAATTCTTTGGAGCCAATTTTCCACCACTCTTTTACATATCGGTCGGAACGTTGGCAATTTTGCGTTCGATATTATCTGTGAGCTCCTCTAACGTTGTTTGTTTGTTGGCATAAGTGAAAGATATAACGTAACTTCATAAACGGAAATCCAACGGCGTTAAATCGCATGAGCGAGGTGATCACTCGATCGGATTATTTCTCGAGTTTATGCGGTTACCGAACTTCCCCTTCAATAGATCAATTGTTTGACCAGTTGTATGGCATGTGGCACCATCTTGTTGGAACTACATATCACTGGTGCTAAGTCCATCTATTTCTGACCAAAAATAGTCTTCAAACATGGCACGATAGCGAACTCCATTGACTGTAACATGGCGATCATTTCCATCAACGAAAACATATGGTCCAATCACACTTCCGGCATAAAATTCACACCACACGGTCACTTTTCTGGTCGTAATGGAGCTTCTTGAAGCACATGTGAGTTTGTTGCTCTCCAATAACGCATAATTTGCTTATTGGCAAAACCATTAAGCAAAAAATGAGCTCCATCGCTGAAGATGATTTTTCGATGAAATTCATGATTTTCTTCATACTTTAGCAGAGCTCAATCGGATAAGTTTCTGCCCTTCAAATAATTAAGAGGCTTCAGGTCTTGAGTTAATTTGATCTTGTAAGGGTGTAAGCCAAGATCTTTACTCAAAATTCGCAATAATGTCGTTTGAGAGATTCCCAATTCCTGTGAACGGCGTGAAATTGACTAATTTTGAACTGAAGCACTTAAAGCTGCGTTATTTTCAGTACATCGACCGGTGCGTTGTCTCACTGGCAGAGGAACATCCAATAGCAAATATTTTGACTCGAATTTATCCACTATAGTACGTACAGCCTATCTAGTGGGACGATTATTACGAACGAAAATTGGAGTAAGCGCTCTTAAAGTTGCGACCACTGACTCAGAATTGCGGTAGTAATTTTTAATAATTTACAAACGTTGCTAGTTCGTTAACTTCACCATGATAAAAATATTAACCTTGTCTGACATTTTGATGTTGACATATCATGAAAAACATTCAAGGGTGTATTCGTATTAGAAGACAAATTTGTTATGCCCTTATTAGAAAACCTGTTTTAATGCAAAGGTAAATTTTTTCGAATAAACAAAGTGAAAATTTAAAGTAGACAAAGTGTTTTAATGCTTATAGGTAATTATTAATCAACTATGCATTATATGAAATATATATTTATTAAATTTGAAGACAATTAGTTGACAAAATTATTGTACAAATAAAATTAAGACAAAGTACATGAACTACAATACGTAAAACAACTGTGGTTTGGTGTATTTTGTGTAGTGTGAAAAGTTTGGGTTAACTGGGATCTTAACAGTATTTTCATACAAGAGCTACATAAATGTCTCAATTGGATTGAAATTGGAACAATGTACCTACCAAATTAAAATGTGATTTATTTCGCGAAATGATGGATAATTTCACTGTGTGTAATTTTGAACGTAAAACGTTTCACTGATAATTCATAACTTACTAAATTAGTTCAATTACCCTTACTGACATTATAGTATTCATGTTAGTTTTTTCGCAAGCTAATAAACTACAAATATGAAATATTTATCCTTTTCCAATAGTATATTATCTAATGTGGTTCGGCGGACTATTTTAACATAGAGTTGCATTACATTGAGAATTTATTAAATTTTCAGATAAATGATTAAATATGTAATTTAAAGTATTATATGGTTGACGAAAATACAAAAAAAATATTTTGGACATTTAGAAACTGAATCACTAAAGGTTGATATATAACCCCTTTCCACATTAATTTTCGTAATTCTGTATATGTATTTCGACAACTAAGTTGTCATCATCAGTAGATAATTAAGCAGTGCCGCACCTGGAGAACTACAGCAAGAAATACCCGTACGAAAAAACAAATTCCGCACACGATTCGCAGCATTGCTTAATTATCTGCTGATGATGACAACTTAGTTGTCGAAATACGTATACAGAATTATAAAAATTAATGTGGAAAGGGGTTATATATCAACCTTTAGTGATTAAATTAACCAACCACAGGCTCTATCAAAATCACCATTTGGAAACTGATTGAAATTCATCCATTTTATCAATTTCGTTTGGTTCATATTAAATTTTTCTTTTTTATAATTATTTTATTAGTTGGATACGAAATAACAAAAACGAAATACATAGAAAATATTCACTTTAATGAACATTTAGTAGCATGGATATTTAAATAGCATTCTTTAAATTTAAGCACGCCACTGTAAAGCACCAGTCCACTCTACTTTAGTCATGCCCAGCGATGATCATTATCAATTACCATAATGTTTAGATCTGTTTATCGTCACCAGGTACCATAATTATGAGGATGGATATCATCTAATTGCTACTGTTGTTTGTCAAGAATTGATCTTTAAATTGTGATTGCGTTTTGATTGAGTGTAATGCAAATAAATTGCCTACTTAACAATACCTGTTATGCATATAAGAACAGTATTGTTTGAGAATTATTTTAAGAGTAATTCTTCATGTAAATTTAAATACATTCAATACTGATGGTAGTTAAAGATTGGTATATTTTATTGGTGGATTTTTTTACGTTGGGTATTTCATCTTTATATTATTATAAAAAAAAAAGCTCTCCAACAATGCCAGGATCATATTTTTTCACAGACTTTTACGATGTTTTGTTGTGAAAACGTCAAATAAATTCCGTAGACAGACATATAGATACGGGCAGGGTTGATTTTTGTTACTCCTTTTTAATAGATAATTAATTTTATCCTACAGTGTATAATGACTTCACATTTATAATTGTTACATAAAAACATCGTGTTTTTATGTTCATGCCCACCACTATAGGTTCATAAATTTTGGTTATGAACAATGGTTAAAAATAGAACGTACCCTTTTCTTCTTAGGCCATTTTTTAAGCGCCGTGAACATTATATGTATATACTTGTATATATAAAGATATATTCAAGTTATGTATACATATATACTTGCATTTCGTACCTTTCCTTCAGAAACTTAATTATAATTAATACTAACATATTCGAAAGTAAATTTATATAAGTGTCTGTATTCAGGATAAATATAGATGACTCTTTGTGCGCTCTACACCGAATCGCTTGTGATCATGAATTATAGATTGTATGGGATGCAAAAAAAGAAAAAGAATCTATGAAAAAGTGCAGCGAGCTGGCGTGAGAAAGAAACAAAATAAAAGGCAGTATTAGAACATCCTCGTGGTAGGATTTTAAGTAACACGTAGACAATACATTGTTCATTTCGTTTCAGAAGTATTTCAAAGTAGGTAGATGCTATTTTTGTTATTTAAAGAGTTTGGACAGCTTGGAATTGAAAACAAGTTTATAAAAAACGGATCAATGGAAGTTTCAAAATTTTATATCTAAAAATAAAAAAGTTTATAGCACGTGAAAATATGGAAAACATTTCATGAAAACAAAAATAACTAAAAAAGAGTAATTTTTAAAAAATGCAAGATTTATTAATCTGAGTGAATAGTTGTTTAAGAAGACTGTCATTAGTCAGTGTGTGTTGCACTTACTGAACTTGTCTGATATGTTCGCATTTATCTTTGCCGATTTTATTTGGTTTTTATTAAAAAGCTATGGTATATTCTATCTGAACAATTAACAATTGTATTTTAATTTTCAGTTAGTGTAATTATCAATTTATTGATTGTTATGGAGCTCTATTTAACTAGTAATTTTCAAAATAACCTACTACTACTGGTATAATTTATTTGTACCTTCTTAACTTATTTCATTTTTTTAATGACCTCGTTTTATCACAAAAATTTATTAAAATTCACAGTTTTTCGACTATTGCTTCTGTCTTTAAAGGCGCTATCGAAAACTATATTCTTGCTGCCAACTTTTATCTTATCTCAACTAAAAGGCTTATTATAAAGACAAATTAATTTAGAAGCCATTGCTTATAGTACCAATGTTTACTGATGATAAGGTTTAGTGACTTTAGTCAGAGCATGTATGTATTTTGTGATAAAGTTTTATGTTCCTTTACGCTCCTAACAACACAATATAAACTTTTTAAATAAAAATCTTTATTAAATTAACAACAACGTAATCTGATTTCTATAATTAACATAAGGATAAAATAATGCAAAATAGAAGGTTCGTATTTATAACTAACAATCGTTAATTTATTATTAGAATAAATTAAATTAATAAAATACCTTTTGGTAAAAGAATACTCGTTTTCGAGTAGTTTATTATAAATCTTCTAGAAACAGTCTTAAAGACTGTATCACGGTCATGGAGTTCAGTATTCATTTACATATGTGCAAAGGTACTATGTATGGGATGTGTTGAGGTTTTGTGTGTTGCGGTAATTGCAGTGTGAGTATGTGTATGTTTGACGATGAGTACAAATTATCAAATATTTTACTTCACAGGACTATATGGTCCAATTATACCGGGAATGTTTGAATGAACGGAGCGAAAGGAAGGAAATGTGTATGCTAGTACTTGACCGGGATCGCGGAGTCAAATGGCAGTAATACAGCGGCGTAAACAAATGAAAGCACATGAACATAATTATAATTTGCATACTATTAAAATAGTTTACTCTATACGAGTAATAATAATTTCGCTCACATATAAATAAAAATAGCATCTATACATACATACCGTGCATTCATTTTACCTCGCTACGAAAACTGTACCACATTATATTCGGATCTAGCTGCCGAATACCGATCAGAATGTAAAGTGGTGGGGCGCAAGTCATTTGAATCACGACTATAACTGACTACTGATCGTAGCTGCAGCCCCACCACTAATTTGACTATAGGCGACACGAACAACTACTTAATCTGTAGTCAGTTGTTGTTATGATTCGACTGACTCGCGCCCCACCACTTTACATTCTGATCGGCATTCGGTATCTAGACCCGAATATAATATGATACGGTGATTGTAGTATTTTAATATGATAGCACGGTATATGAAAACTCAAATATTATGCAAACTTGCACTCTGATGCTTATGCTCTTGAAATAGAAAATCTGCATAATTTCTTATCTTTTGAGAACGTGTCCACATTTACATTTTCGAGTATCACTACAGCAAACCATATAAAAAGTAATATTATAATATTTTAAGGCTAATCCTGAACTACACTTGCTGCGGACAACTATAACAGTGTTGTCTATACATCTTATTTTTTATAATAATTCTTAGTAATTGAGAAGGTTTGAATGTAATTTTATACATGTTTGCGTTAGTTTTTTAACAGTAAGTTCATGTGCTATCTCCTTTAGAAATTTAAGCAAAAGTTAGAATTATTCTGCGATTTAAATCCACGATCTCGGTTTCTAATAATCACATAATTTTATGTTGATAGTATTCTTTTATTAGAAGCGAAGAAGTTACATCCGTTATAATATGTATAATTTAAAAGTTTAGTCTACGCTTTTTCTTATTAGAAAATTAGTAAGTTTAACTAAGAGTAATAAATTATAATATGTAAAATCACAAATAATGATTCTTCAAATTTGGAAATCAAAATATAGTAAAGTTATGCTACCATTTGTAAAAGTGATCCTTCATTCCACTCAGTCAAATGCCCATATTTGAATTTGGGTTCATAATTTTATTCGGTAGCCGAAGATTAGTAATTTATAGTTACGACAATAAGTCTCTAAGGTGCTCAGGGTTTAAATGTCTCGACAAAGTATACTTAATTTGTGAGTCTCAATTGGACGAAGATGATATAATAATCTTACCTTTCTGTATTCAAGGCCAATGAAATATTGTACTATATATCCTGTTCCTGATATAAATTTCTTTCGTAGGTGATAATATCGCTTACTGTAAAGATCTCTCTCTTTCATTTGCTCTCCAGAAATAGTTATTGTTCTTTATTTAGTTTAACCGGAGTTTCAGATTATTATAAATTTAATTCAATTTTGAATTAAAAATTGCACGTGATTATTAAATTTAACATTTTTGTCATACTACGAGTATACGTGTAAATTTAAATTGCCCTTAATCCACCACATATTATTTCTTACCCCTTCTTTATAGCAAATCAAATGAAATAAAAAACAATGAAGTTTATTTTACGCCTGCCAATACTTTTTCCATTATTCGAACTAACTCGGAATACTCGCTTTTTCAATAATTTCCAATATTCCTTTTTAAATAATAATGATCGCCGAATAAAAACTAAAATATAAAAATTTAATGGCAAATATTTAATTGTATATACACTACCGGTCATATTTATTTGCCCGCTCTTAGTTTTAGCCAAAATTATTAAACTATCAAATGTGTACTGAAAATTTATTTATTGTACCAATACAATAGTGTAAAATAAACATAAAATAGTTATATTTTTCTTATATAAAAACTTTATCATCAATTATTATTAAATTTTGCTCTCATCAATGTGCCCACCTATATTTTTGATAATTGCGGCACATAACCGCGGCATCCTTTCAATTAATTTTTGCAGTGTATCTTCTGTAATTTGTGCCCAGGCTTCTTGAAGTTGTTCCCACAGTACAGTGGTGGATGATAGAGCAAGTTCTCGAACCTTTCGGTTCAATTCTTCCCAAAGAAGCTCTATTGGGTTCAGATCAGGACTTTGAGCTGGCCATACCATTATAGCGATTTGCCCTTGCTCTTCTAGTTGACGCAAGTAATCGCCACACAATCTAGAAGCGTGTTTCGGATCGTTGTCTTGTTGAAATACAAAGTTTTCACCAAGAATCCTTAGTCCTGAAGGAACAGCGTTATTTTCTAAAATTTCCTTGTAGCCTTCTTTTCTTAGGACGAGATCGCCTACAGATCTTCCACCAAAACACCCCAAATCATTACTGAACCTCCTCCATGTTTTACGGTAGGCGCAATACATTCTGGCAGTACTCTTTCTCCTGCGGATCTTCTTACGAATATTCGCCTTTTACTACCGAAAAGTTCAAACTTCGATTCGTCTGTCCACAACACATTATTCCACTGATCAATCGTCCAATTCTTATGTTCTTTAGCCCAATTTAGTCGTTTTATCTTATTTTACTTTCGTAGTAGTGGTTTTCGCAGAGTAATTCTTCCGTATAAACCCGCTTGCCTTAACCTTCTCTGTACCGTGGACACACTAATTGGTTTAGCACGCGCTGTGTTCATTTCAGCAGCAATTTCTGGTGCTGTTTTTTGTCTATCGCGTCTACTTATCCGTATTAGATGCCGGTCATCTGCAGATGTCGCTTTGCGTCGTCCGGATCTTCTTTTGTTGGAAAATGTACCACTTTCTTTAAATTTTTTAACGTTATAATCAACGGTTCTGCGATTTAATCGTAATTCTTTTGCAATTTCGCGATTACTTTTACCCGTACGATAATACGCAATTATCATAGCACGCACTTCAACAGATAATTCCTTCGTCTTCGGCATTGCATTAAAATATTCACAATAACTCTCTATTTCACTATTTTCGCAACAAAAGATGAACGATTACTGACATAAAATTTATTTTCCTTTTTGAATAACACATTCTAATATTGTAATTAGTTTTATACAATAACACAATATTGGTAATACCTTTCGGAAATGCAGGTAAAACTGTTAATACTGTAGGGATTAGCCTATATAATATTTATGGTATTTTTCCAATTTATGACACCTTTCCGATATATCATAAACAATTTAAGATTTTCGTAGAAATTCATATGGAATTACTTCGACTAATAATATCGTTGAATAATTATAGTACAGATTTTTCGAAAGATAATCCGTATTTCAGGAAACACATAAAATTGGGATGGGCAAATAAATTTGACCGGTAGTGTATACGTGATGATTGTAAAATCTGATAAACAAGCAAATTGACTACTAAAAGCGCTACATTCGCATTTAATTAATACGAAAGTTGAGAAAAGGTTTCGTTCTATATACGAGTACGTGTATAAGAAAAATTGAGGTGTTTAACAAAAGAAATGGACGTAGGTAATTTTATGCAGGTAGATTTTTATTTACGAGGGAGCGTTTTTATATTCGCGGAATAAGCGGGTTGTAGAGGGGTGAGTAGGCGCATTGGGGGCGTGGCCTGTGCAGCGACTCATGATTAGTATAAATACGAAGTTTCATTGTTATTAGACAGTTAGTCTTTGAGCTATCGTCAACCAAGTAACATAATCAGTAGTGAAAAGTGAAATATGGAAAAAATCGAATATCGTGCCTTTATAAAGTTCCTTACCAGGCAAGGAAAATCAGTCGCGACCATAATGAATGAGATGTCATTGGTTTACGGCGACTCTTGTCCAGGAAAAACCATGGTGTACAAGTGGCATAGTTTATTTAAACAAGGAAGGGAATCCTTTGAAGACGACCCGAGGCCGGGCAGGTGCATTGAGGTGACCACGCCAGCACTTATCCAAAAGTTGAACAAATTGTACTCGAAGATGCTCGACTAAAGAAGAAACAACTCGCAGAAATGGTTGGAGTATCCGATACAACAATTTTTAAAATCCTACACGATCATCTCGGCATGTCTAAGGTCAGCGCAAGATGGGTGCCAAGAAGGCTCACGCCGCCACAAAAACAACAGCGCGTAGAGTGTTCGCGTGCATTTTTGAACCTCTGTAATGAAGACAAGGATGGTGTATTGAGTGGAATTGTTACTGGAGACGAAACTTGGGTTCATCATTATGAACCTGAGGCCAAACAAGACTCCATGCAGTGGCATAAAAAGGGCACAGCACCTCCCAAGAAATTTAAAGTGTCACAATCAGCTGGGAAACTCATGGCAACGGTATTTTGGGACTCGGAAGGAATATTGTTGATTGATTATAAAGATAAAGGTGTTTCTATAACCGGAGAATATTACGCTTCAATATTAGAGCGACTAAAAGAAGCCATTAAAGAGAAAAGACGGGGAAAATTGACAAAAGGTGTTCTGCTTTTGCACAACGCGCCCGTCCACAAGAGCCGCGTTGCGTTAGCTGCCCTGCATAAGGTGGGCTTCGAAATTGTGAATCACCCACCCTACAGCCCAGACCTGGCCCCGAGTGATTATTACCTGTTTCCGAAAATGAAAAAAGAGCTGCGGGGTAAAAAATTTACTGCCGATGATGAAGTCAAGGAGGCAGTTTCGGCGTATTTTGCAGATAAAGGGAAATCATTTTTTTATGAGGGTATAAATAAATTAATTGAAAGATGTGAAAAATGTATCCGTCTTGCAGGTGAATATATTGAAAAAGAAAAATAATTTGGTTTTTTTATTTCCACCCCTTGTCCCCCATTCCGCGAATATAAAAACGCTCCCTCGTACATCACAAAATGTTTTTTCGCAGATATATTGCGGGGTAAACTTGTATTTTATCGGGAAGATGTAGAAATAAAACTATTTAAATAAATATTTCCATCACCATGTATTTTATAAATTACATAAAAATTATATCATTTACAATCTTATATACGATTAATTTACAACAAGAAACAGAATACTATATTATCTTAAAGCATTTAACTTATATGACTTATAAAAAGTATTTGTATATTTATATATGTATATAAATCACGTTCGTTCTTTTACGTATACGCACATCTACTGTTTCACATATCTTTCTATTTAAGTGCGTATATGTATGAGTATTTAATAATTTGGAAGAGAGAGAATATAACACTCACACACACATGCACACACATACATACACACACTTAATGTCTACTTCTATTATATACAAGCTTGTGTAGGTAAATGATAATATTGAAATAAGTACATATAAAATAACACATAATAAAATAAATGGTATGTATGTATGTATACTGTTTATAACTGATTTGATAAAATATTAATGATTTTATGTATTGGCAGTTATATTAGGTAGGCAGTACATGTAGGAGTATCATTGTTATACTTTAGAGTTCATTTCTTAAATAGAAACCAGATTTACACACACAGTCAATTTACTATCGTAATAAACACAATTGTTCAATCCCATTCGCCAATGTACATGGTACGTGGTTGTGCCGGTATATAACTTCTTGTCGGTATCGGAAGACGTCCATATATTTGGTTATAAGGTGATTCAACGATGTCAGAATCTGAAAACGCAAAAATGGTCTAAATTTTAAATGCAATCCTATTAAGATATTCAGTACAATTATTGCCTGTTACTTTTATTTGTTAGAAATGTGATTTTTCTTATATAATAGGTGCAACCTTTTCCACCAGGGCCAAATTGTTGGGTTACGGAACGGATAATTGTAGTGAGTATGTGTTGAGATTTTATTATTAGGTGCAGTCGGGGGTACCACAATAAACATACCAATTCCGCTTTCGAAACTTCTCGCGTGCCACATCGGATGTTGATGCATGTGATGGGGATACATGTTGTGTTGGTGTACCATTGCCGGCAGGGGCGGTGGAGCTTGTTGTTGAGTTATTGAGTAACGTTTCGTTGGAACTGGTTCCTTGGGTTTTGATTTGGATACAAAGTTTGGAACTCTGGCGCGCAAACCGCAATAATATGGATCATCTGTGACAAAAATATTAATTTTTTTCCAAATTGAAATCGGAAGTCATACTGATGTAACATAAACAACAGAAATAATAATAATCGAAATTTATTAGACCATTTATTCACAAGTTTTATATTTTTCATCGTTTGATAAAAATGGTTCACAACTTGATATTGAAAATATATTTTTCTTTAAAATAAAGTAATTCTTCCCTAACAACTAATTATTGATAATTGTTATAAAATTCTTTTCAAAAATGTTTCATTTTGTCCAAAGAACTGATCGTTTATCCTAATAAATTTCAATTAATTTGATCATATATTGAAAAATACTAGAATTCTAGAATAAACTGTTTATAAATTCTGACCTTCATTTACAACGTGCAAAAATAAATAAATGGAGAAAAAGGTAAAATCATGGCCAATATTTAGATTTACACAAGGTTTAAGAGAAGACGTATTATTTAATTAGCCATGAGAAAGCTTGTAATAGATGGTGGTATAACAAAATTACATTAATTTTGAAGGATTGAATATTTACCACATACAAAGTAATATAAGATCGAACTATGAAAGTTTTCGAAGTCGTCTTAAATATAAGTTTATTCAGTTCATATCCTAAGTCCTAGTGAAGAGGGTTTGAAGATCGTTTAGAATTAGATCAGTAACATTGACTCTTCGACATATTAACATATAAGAATACCTGTCTAAATATAGATCTTGAGAAAATGTTACTTTGAAATCAGACAGATGTAGATATTCTAATATAGCGTTTAATGGATAATTAATAAAGTTTAAGAAATAAAATGATTTATACACTGAATTACTTAAAATAAATAAGGGAATATCATAACAATAGATCACTTCATTATTATTAAAAATTAACAAAAATCTAGATTTATTATAATAATTGGGCTTACAAAAATTTGAGTTAAATGAGAAAAAATGTCGTGGCTGCAACACGGTTATGGCCTGCATTACAAACTGCAATAAATGATGAGAAAGAAATAATTAAATCGCAAACACCCATTGCAAATATGGAGAAGGAGAATAATATTTTTGAATATATGGTTTTTAAAGGTTGGGATCGTAAAATAAATTTTGGCAGGATGACAGAAAGTAAGTAATAATAACAAAAATTTGCAGACATTTTAAAAATTGCGAAGCTATTCTAAACTAATCGCCTTATGAGATTTTTTATTTCAAATGATTAGTTTCCAGTAACTTCAGTTGCTAAACTGAGAATGTCAACGTTTTCACCTTTAAACGTACCATATTTTTTATTGTCTTTAGATTTTTCTTTGCTTCTTGATGATGGGAATGGTTTAAGTCTTTCATCGTCATGGTCATCATAATCGGGCTAAAATAAGGAAAATTAAATAAAAACAACACAGTTCGAGGATGTATTATTACTTTAGGAATATCATGGGGGTACATATTTTCACGCGGCGGTAGTTTCGGCGGTTTCTCACTACGTCTTTGAGCGTGTTGCTGACTTTGCAATAGAAGTTGTTCTCTGGTTGCTGCTACACTACCAGCCCCTGCAAAGCCAGAACTACCAGAAGAGCCACTCCCGTTACCTGCGACACTATAAGGATCTTCGTCTGGTATCGGAATACGTGGCCTATTTTTTATGTCCATTACCCGTTGTACTATGAAAAATATTAATTATTATTACTCGATAAAATTTACATTTAGTGTATTTCTTTTATTTACCGGGTGGTAATTTTGATTTAAGCATATCCATGGCAACGACGTTTATAATTAATACCCAAATAGGACATTCCAATAATTCCTGTTCGCTTTTAACAAAAGCAATTGCACTCAGACATTGGCATTCTAACCTCCTACGATCTGGATAAGCTCTGCGTAATTCTCTATTCACATTCGACTGGAATTTCTTCATGTCGAACAGCTGCAAAGGACAAAGAAAATAGATGAAAACGATGTCATTACGCGCAAATAAATTTCCGGTATTATTACCTTCACTGGTTTCTCCGGCTCCAAAGCACACCCTGGCAGCTTTAATATTTCATTACCTATAGCCGTTTCGTCATCCTGACCGGTACTTTTAATATAAACGTTGCATTTCGAGACTCTTTTGATCAATATATTACCTGCATCGTCCATTTTTATCTTGACACCCTAAAAAAATATGTTCGATAATATTATTTATATCTCAATTGCATCAGAGTGTAGCCACACCTACATCTCATGTGTTGTTATATAAAATAATGTTACTCAGTACGATAATGGTGTGTAACGGCCAACTTTACGACATGGTTAAGTGAATATAATAAAACTTACATGACCAATGTGACGTTTATATTCTTCTGTTTTTTGATCTCTCATTGGATTATCGAAACCATTTAAACCAATGCTGTAACAAGACGAATATAAGTATTCGTAAATAGAATAATATCCTGACTTTATTTATTTTTTTCATAAAAAAATATTTGATGAAATTCGAAATTCGCCGAATACGGATTCATAAAATGCCACTAGATCATTAGAGAGAATATGCACGAATAAAGAGACAATTTAAAAAAGAGAATAGGCAGCGGATAATAGGCTTATTGTACTAATAATGAATAAATAATATTAAACCACAATTAGTATGTCAGTAATCGGGCGCCAGGCGAGCTAGCTTCTTACAACCCTACCAATTGCAGAACATATATATACAAACATTTCTACATACAAGCGGCAGCATGCGAACGCATTGTTCATCAGTCTGTATTTTATTCATTTTTAGTAGAGCGGACAAGACAATGTAATAAATGCGTTAGCCTTTCTTATTGTTTTAACAGGACATATGGCGGTTGAATTATATTATTTCATTGTTAGCAAGTAATTGATAAATTTGTCTTTGCACTGAATGAAATTGCCGGTTGATACTTAAGCGTTTTATAGACCTCGAAGGAATCTAGTTACTTTCTATAAAATATCGTCTTTGAACGGTTTTTCGGACGAACAACTTTCAATCGTATAAGTCATCACTGTCGAGATTATCCGTTTAAAACAAAAATGGATTTAGTTGTTCAATTTTTTATTATTGTCTTAGAGACACTGACATGTGTAAGTCTTGTTATGGGCCCAAAATTTCGGTCTATCGTTTAAAGTTTATAAAATCGTAATATCAAATTAAATCAAAATATATTTGAATTGTTTGAGTCTGCTGTATATTCTGTCGAATCATATTTATCTGATTATTGATTCATTAATTTAAATTAAATTTAGGATTACCCCCTTGTATTTAATTAACGAAAATCAGGGAATTAAAAAGCATCTATTTGACACTTCATTCACAAAAATTGATTTATAGTAAATATATACACCAGTCTCTAACATATAAGTTGTTCTAACGTGATTAAGCAATTAGGTGCTTTATAGTTGTATGAGATATTTGAAAAAATTCAACAAAATTTTTTAATTTCCTATTGAAATTGCGTATATGGGATACTAAATTATTTTTTCACTAAGGATTTTTTGAAATCTGAATCTTGATATTATTGTACATATATAACGAATTTCTAATCTCACTTTAATTATCTTGACGTTTCTCTTGCAGTAGATGAACGTAATTATATTATTATTCTGGTTTAGTTTGAATACACATGGGTACACACATGTGTACGTGGATACATATGTATTGATAAGTGAAATATGTATATTTAATACGCACATGCATCCGTGATTGCGGTCGATTGTAAGATATAGTTATGTTTTTAACTTTCACCAGTAGATTGGATTTAGATGTAAGAGACGTATGTATATACAATGTGACATCGGCTAGGGTCAGAATTGTACATGACACCACGGAGGTGTATTTGTGTGTCGTCGGTTGATTTTTTCTCTTTTCTATTATTTTTCGCCTTGTAAGATCCTCCGGTTGATGTCCACGTTTGAGCCCCAACAAAAATGAATAGTGCATTCTTATGTTAATAGTTGTAGTGCCTATGTGTCTAAAAGGAGATCGGCATTCGCTCTAACGAATCCTCAAGGTTGTCCATTGACGCCCACCACATTTACAATAACTTTTTTTTTCTCTTGTTCGTTCTTTCCTTCTAGTAATGAAGATTCATCCGCGAGAGACATTTAATTGCTACTTACATATATATTTATATATATATATATATATATATATATATATATATATATATATATATATATATTATTTACAATAGTATAAGGGAGAATCAGATGCAATTAACAAAAATAGAAACTCTTTCTGCACTTTTTATTAAAACGCATTTATGTTAAAAGTACATAAAAACATAAGATTTCGAGTTTTTTAAATGAATGAAATATGAATAATAATAAATCATCTCATAATTTTGTCAACTATTTTATTTTGCAAAGCCATTATAGTAAACGAGTTTAATCTTTACAAAATTTCAAATGAATCTGTCCAATTTATTATAAAAAATACACATTGTTCTAAAAATTTAAAAAAAACAACAGTTTTCCAATAGCCCGAAATATTTTTTTCCGTTTTTTATTAGTATTACAGATGCATGGTGATGACGGATTACCCAGCCTTATTCTTCGCATGATTTATCTATAATTAGTAATTATAGGTGGATGTCGATCGATTGGAACTTTACGAAGACTTTTTAAACTGGATCATTGCATATATATTTTTATTAGAGGAACCATTTCGCCAGTTCAACATGGCTCATGATATAACATCAGGTTGAATAGATATTTTCACACATCAATACATCTAGTGGCCAAGCGCATTTAACTGAGCTTCTTCGATGAGTTAATTGGCGTCAGTTCACGAAAAATAAGATCCATCTTGCTGTTTTTTATTAGATTGCGACAGCCCTAAGGTTAATATTAGAAAATGGTCGTTTTTCTAAACTCGTTGGTTTTCCTCTCGGCATTTTAAGTTCACATAAAAAATCTTAGCAGTGATGAGCACGCTAGGAAGGTTATTTGAAAACTAATGCATATTGGGGTACACAAAACTCTTTGGGGTAAGGGCAGGTAAGCTTCGCAAGCTTTTTGCTTGCAGTATTATCTCAAAAATAATCGTATTTATGACTTTACGGATTATTGCAGGAATTACCGCAGTGAGTCATAAGATATAATAGTTATTTGTAGATGCTCTAGTAGATACATATATTTGCCTGCAATTGGTTATAAATCTCGTAAAGGACCTAATGTATATTACGTAATATTATTTATGTTTAACCCATATAAACCCAGTGTATTTTATAAAGTACAGATTTATATGTAAAAACTAATATGTTGGGTATATACAATATGTGTTAAACCAATTATATTATTTTTTAGAAGCGTTTACTAAATTTCATTAGTTTTCAGAGCTAATATGGACGGTAGTGTACATATATGAGTATAAATAAAAAATAATTACTGGGTTAAAATTAAAATGCGAAGATCTCGAAAAACTGGTCTGTAGGATTCTCACGATAGTCGGTCATTATATAAAGAACGTATTTTTGGACAATGAATATTCATTGGGAATTACTACATAAACCAAGGTAAATGATCCTTACACGAAAATATATACAAACATTGTCTAGTTTGATATAGCACTTGGGCGATTCGTATGCTTTCTGATTTCATTTGCTTAGCCCTTTTGCCACTATACTGTTTGAAAATTACTAACTGCAAAATCAATTCGATGTTTTGTTGTATATTTTTAGTAATATAATGGCCATTATTGATAGTATTCATTGCTTCCAAATATAGTTTTCGTTATATTTAAAGGAATAAGATGTATGTAGAGATTCAATTTATTTATCGTACAATGCAACATTATATAAACCTCAATATCTATATTTAATCGAGTATAATTACGATTAAATATGGTGATACAAAAAAAATGTACTAGGAAACAAAAGAAAGGTGTGGTGTGTTGTCGCCTTGCCGGCAAGGACACATTGGAATAGCCGGACCTAATCATTTATTTGTGACCAATATATAAATATCGCGCTTTAACAAAGCGTGCAATTATCAACTCCAGTTTAGGTAAACTCAGCACTCACAAGAGAGAGATTATCAGTAATTTATTTTTAAATGCCTTTCCTTGGAAAGAATGAGCTGAACGAACTCCTGCATTAACATTGCAGCACCACCATAGCGCACGTTTTCGCTGCTCTAAACAATTTATTCTCGTTTTAATTCAGTTGCCCGGTCAAAGAAAAAGAAAATACTTAGTTGGGATATAATTTTTCTTTTATTCTTTTTTGTTTTGTTAAACCTTGCGTGACATAACGTTTAAGAATTAAGCAAACATTACCAATAGCGAAGTGACTATATATTTTTTATTTACTTAGCGTATGTCGAATTCTTTGAAGTTTAAAGTGTAAAATTTGAAGTTTTTCGAGAGTTAATTGAAAAATTGATCTTCTATTATTATTAGCGGAACGTAGGACTTTGAGTGAAAAAAGTTAGAATTCTGCGTGTAGCTTTGGTTTTTTGGACATACAAAATGTAAATGGCTATTTCGCGGTTGTAATGTAATAGATTTGTCGTGATACTAATCTGCATAATATTAGCTTTACGTTATTCTATTTTCAATGAAAACTGATACAAAAATCAAATTGATTTAAAAAGTTATATTTATTAAACTTTCGTTAGAATTAACTTAAAAAACGATACTATAGAAAATGGTGGTTAATTATTTTTGCGTTTAATAATTGATTATTCAGCAGTCAATTATTATTGCAATCTAGAGTGGCTTACTTTTTTCTCGATACCATGATTCAATTAGTTATTTTGAAGACTGATCCATTCTTCATTACCTGTTGTAATTCTGCATGTACATATTATAAAGAATATCTATAAGATATATTAGCATTCCTTTTTTTTTGTTAAATCGCAAAATATCTCTGCGTCGCAAATTTACCAAGTTTTTGGTGACTACAGTCTATTGGTGGTTAATTTTACCTCAATACAAAGTCACTGCATCCATTTCTGATATTTTGTACCGTCTCCGTGTTAGAAAACTCATAATCATGAATCCTGTTTTTATATTCTCTTGTCTTTAGTTTATTTATCCACTTATTTACTCGTTAGAATTTCATTTTGATTAATTTAACTTAAGATGAAAGATAGACTACCTACGATATCTCGCCGAAGAATCCTGCAGTATTTTGGGTACGTCACTAGAAGAAAGGGAAATAACGAAACATGAAGGAAAAAGTAAGAAACTGTAGATAGTTATGGGCTCACTCAGTAATGAGAAGATGACAAAGAAGAAGTATCTGTTATATTTATATTATTATTTACAGGTGTACAGGAAAGTTTTTACCGTTTTTTCTTAAAAAAACTACATAATTTTCAAGAAAATGGATGGAAAAAAATGTATGGATGCCATCCCAAAAGAGATCTTAAAAGTCCTTTGAGCAAAACCATTCATCGAGCCATTTTCTAACTTCTTCGAAATTGGCGACGTTCTGCCCTGCAATCACGTGTCCCGTTGATGCGAAAACGTGATAGTCGGACGGGGCAAGGTCTGAACAGTACGGTGGGCGCAATATTATGTCCCATTCGAGTGCTTTCTACGCTTCCTCGACCGGTTTTGCTGTATGAAACGGCGCATTATCGTGCTGTAAAATCACTTTACCGTGTCTTCGGGCCTATTCTGGACGTTTTCTCCAATGCATGGCTCAAATTGATAATTTGTTGTCGGTCGCGATCATATTAATTAATCAATTAATCACAAGGTTTCAATAGTTCATAATACATGACGCTACTCTGGTCCCACCAAACATAGGACATTGTTTTGCGACCAAAACGATTTGGCCTTGGAGTCGATGGGCCGGCTTCGCCAGGTGACAACCATGATTTTTTGCTCTTAGAGTTTTCGAAATAAATCCATTTTTCATCACCCGTCACTATTCGATACAGGAATTACTTCCGATCATACTTTCAAAGCAGCATTTTACAGACTAATTTATATGGCACCCATTATGCAGCTTTTGGAATTTCCGCATTGCTCGTAGTCGGTCGCTAATCGTTTCTTGGACCACATTTAACGCTTCTGCCAATTGGTTTTGAGTTTGGGTTGGGTCTTCATTCAATAACTCCTGCAGTCTCGCATTTTTAAACTTTTTCGGTCTACCAGAACGTTCTTTGTCTTGCACATCGAAATCACCACTTTTGAATTGTCGAAACTACGTTTTACATGTTTTTATGGTTGGAGCGTGCTTACCGGAACTTTCGCAAACGATAACTGTCAGCGGCTTTTTTCTTTTAATTAATTAAGAAAAGTATTGTGCGCCGCAAATGCACTATTTTCAAACAGATATAAATCTATGACGGTGTTACTTTCGCAAAATATAACATGTACAGCTTTGAAGCTTAATGTCAGTAGAATAAAATGACATATGCGTCAACTCATAACATTGTATACTTAAGCCTAGCGACATCTGTTAGAAAAACCGGCAATGACTTTCCGGTACACCTGGTATAGTCTGTTATTTATTGCAGATTGCTTCAGATGTATTTTAAAATTTAATTTAGAATAATTGTTATTCAATAAAAAAACACTTACAATTAGGTTACTATTACGCTCTGTCTTTTTGTACCCTATAAGTGTATTTTATAAGCTATTTATATTAACATATTTTAAATAGTAATTGGCGATCTGTTAATTTTACACCCATATGCATATAACATACATTTAAATCAGTTAGATACAGTTACAGAAAATAAGAGAATAAAATAAAATAACTGGTCGGTATATCTTGTGAATAAGATATACTGTATAAATATATGTTCAAGAGTCTTGTGGATAAAGAATAGGTAGATCCAAAATGTACACCTCTACATAACATATGTAGTATACGGCGGAATGAGTTATACGATTCCTGTATGGCAAGTTTATATGTACTTGCAATTTGTATATTTTACGAATTATTTATAAATGTGTTTCTCTATCTGAATGCATACGAATACGTGTGTGAATATGTGTATATAGAGGCATACAGATTTTTATGAGGGTGGTCGCAATGTTACTGCTCCCAAAGTTAATAAAAAGAAAATCCGACCAACCTCCGGGAGATTATAAACTAAGCAAGGCTTGAAATTAATTTCCATGTTTGACGTTTTGTGTATTTTTCCTCGCCTTTCCATACATATTTTTCCTTAAAAAAAGAGAAACAGAAAAAAAAAACAAAAAATTAAAATGAGCAAAACTGCCAGAGACCCTGAATATTTTGTATGATTTGTGGTGTTGTCATAGCAAACCACCCGCAAGCATCATAACATGCAACTATGAATTATGATCAGATTTTAATCCCCTTATACTTGCTACTGCAATTTTTTCTGTATCCTTGAGTAAAAATTACTGTTAAAGTCTTCGTGTATATGACATTCACTATATGTAATGCCTTACTGTGTACTAAAGCTGCATCAGCCGTACCATAGTAATAGCGTTGTTCTCAAGACATTGATTCATCTAAGAAATATCGTTAGAATTCAATGTTTTTTCTTTTGCTTATTCAATCTATTGCTTAATACCTTGTATATCAGATGGTTAGGTGTAATTAATAAAATACTGTGACAATTCAATAGTATTTTTTCTGTTTTGTTATGTGAGAAATCAAAACTAGGATACAAAGAAAAGGAATGTAACAGTGTCATACCGTAATACATACTTATATATACTTAAGCTACGTTAGGGATTTAGAATCTTAATTGAAAATAAATCAATTTTAGTTACGCACATATGGTAGTAGACAAATTGATAAATGACATTGCTTTTAAATGTTATTTACATATCCAAATATTATTTTGTATTTCATTCGTTAAAATATTCTTTTAGATATTTTAAGTTAGTATTTTGTTATTTCTTTTAGTAATATATATATACACTACCGGTCATAAATGAGGGATCACTATAGGTAAAATACACTTTTAGTAAAGCAGTATATATATGAATAAAAATGTAATTACTATAAAAATAAACTATATATCGTTATAAAACAAAATAATATCATTCTATGAAGAAAAATTGGCACTTTTTATTTTAAGCGGCTTTCGTCAAAATATCCACCTTTACACTTAGTAACTTCTTTACAAATTTTGGATAGTCTCAGCACAAGTTTTTGAAGAGTTTCAATTGGAATATTGTTCCAAGCACATGTAAGGTGTTCTCACAGTTGTTGCTGCGATTTCGGACAGTGTTCTCTCACTTTTCTGTCTAGCTCATCCCGCAGCAACTCGAAAGGGTTCATATCGGGCGTTCATGTGGGTCAAACCATATTTACAAGACGTCCTTCTTCTTCATTTTGTTTCACATAGTCCTTACAAAGTTTAATACTATGTTTGGAATCATTATCTTGTTGGAAATAGAAACCTCCTCCTATCGATTTAATTCCGGACGGAAATGCGTGTTCCTTTAAAATTTTCAAATATTCTGCTTTTCTTAAAATTCCATCAATTCTATGCAAGAACTAAACCCTCCACCGTCTTTAATTGTGGGCGCTACACATTCTGATAAAAAAACGCGCCAATTACTTCCAAACACTCAGAACTTGGATTCATCCGTCCACAGAACCCGCTTCAACATTTCCACATCCCAATTTGGTGCTTCTCGGCCCATAGTAATTGTTTTTTTGCGATTTTGTTATCGTAGCAGTGGTTTACGGACAGCTAATCGCCCTTTTAATCCCGCCTTTGTTAAACATCTTTTTACCGGATTTTTACGGTTTTTATTTTATTCTGCGCGAAGGTGTGGAGCTGTTAATCGTCTATTCCGTTTAAATAATAGTTCCAGCCGCAAATCTTCTTGTCTAGTGGTCACCCTCGGTCTTCCGAGACGTTTCTTTTGGTTGCATTGCATCCGTTGTTATGTACATTTTCACTTGCGCTATTGGCCGCAGTGACAATTTTTCTTTTCGTAATGTTATTACAGTACTATGAATTTTTGCGCTCAATTCTTTTCCTTTTGGCATTTTGTGTGTTTGTTCACGAATACTCGTATTACAACTTACTGGGACAGATTCTAGACGAATACTAAATTTTTCTCAGATTGCAACATTCTGTGTGGTACCACAAATTTCTGTAAATTGTTTCTTAGAACCATTATAATCTTGTAATATAAAAACACCCTTTAGAATAAATATTTTCAAGAAAAGTATTAATACTGAATACAGGTTATAAAAGGATTAAAGGAAATTATAATATTTTACACTAACAAATATGATTATATAATTTATATAATGATCCTAATATTATTGGTAAACTTCCCAGAAACGCGCTCACATCTGTTATTTCAATTGTTCCTACCGAAACCCAGATATAAAGACAGAGCGATTCTATCGATAGTATGTGATTTTATTTATGGCCGGTAGTGTATATAAAATTCGATTATTTATATTTTATACGCAAACAGATTATCAGAAAATCATATTAAGTTGCATCTGTAAAATTTGTACGTAAACATATTTTATCTTATAAACATTATGTGGTCATCATTTGGTCAACTAAAGTGCATGATAAAAAATGTTAATTTGAAGAAAATTAATTTTGAAATGGAATTTGTTTCTTGATGTGTTTTACAGAATTAAAAGTACACACATCTTTACTCTCAGAGGATTTATTTTATGTTTCATTTTATCATATTTTTTAAATTATATTATAAAAAATTATAATGATTATTAACAAATGCCATCAACAGCTTCCCAAATCATCGCTTTTTACGATTACAAGTCAATGTCTAATATAATTTAAAAAACATTCAATGCTATAATACATATTAACATGTAATTGTTTTTTGTTACAAGGAAAATAAAATTCGATTGCTTCATGATTAAAAGAATTATCTAATTGTATTATATCGATCAGAAAGAAATTTTAAAGTGCTCTTTGGGAGGTTCTTTCATATCACTACTTTCCAAATATAAAATATACACTAATATTTACTAAGAAAATTAAATCGACCAAAAACGTACAAGTACGACTTAATTTTTGCATAGAATGAAAAAAAAACATTTTTATCCCGACTTTTCGCTTTTCTTTTAACTTAGTAATTTATGAACAAAGTTTTTTAAAAATCATCAAATACACTACTAATATATCTTGTGTGTAGTTATATAAATAGATCTTCTCAATAATCATGCGGTATTGTTAATTCATATATAAACAATTTAATATTATTTCCGATTGTGGTGCCAGAAATACCAAAATACCATCGTCATCGGTTACAATAAGCTATTTTCGTTGAATCCACTCATGTTTGAAGAGTATAACTCATTCAAAGTCTCCGTGTTTCTATTTTGTGTAGTTTGCGGGATTAACTGTAATAAAATCTTTTTCAACCCACACTCCGGTGTTGTCCTCACTTCGTGTTGTTATTTAGGATATTGGCGGTGAGATAGTAGCCATAGCTCTGGCTAAAGATGTTTTACCAATTATACAAGGACGTCTGGTCTGTGAGAATGTGTTTCTTTATTAAGTATCGGTATTATGTGTTAAACAACCTATACATCACACATATTCTAACTACTTCCAATAATAAATTAGCTGTAAACATGTAGATTGACACATGAAAATTACCTCGCGTGAAAGAAAAATAACAATAACCCTACGCGAGCATGTAATATTTCAGTCTCGAGTTTGTTTTTTTTTAAATCGTACCTACACATATGTGCATAATATCTATCCATGTTGTTACGATACACGTCGTGACTTTATTGCTGTTGTAATAATAACAGGTCATATTGTTAGCACGCATTATCTGTGGTACATGCATAGATAGGAGATATTAAAGAAGTTGTTTCAATTGCATCAGATGATACGGTAGTTCTTGTATCAATTCTTTTCTGCTTCTGCATATTACTCGATGTAGGTATGCAATTTCTGTTGAAATAATTTAATCTCTTTGATATACAATTTTGTATTCGTTAAGTAAAATGCACTGTTTATGAAAATTACATCCCTTTCAATCTCACACACAAGCAATAGAACGAGCCTTCCAAACATATCGCGAAACATAAAAGAAAAACAAACGGAAGATCGTATTCACGTTGCAAATGATAAGGTTAAGTAGATCTACAAAATGAATGAAATTTCGTCAAAACGTCAGTCAAGAAGAAGTCAATCTTAGCACCAACCATCTACAAAGCGAATCAACGTGAGAAAATCCGATTTAACATATAAAATTCATGGACATGAGAACATTGACACCTACAATAGGTTTTGCAAAAAAATAAAATAAATTTCTAACGAATAATATTAAAAACCTAATGACATATTTGGTGTTACCCTCTCAAGTGTTCTATAATGTGTTGTGCTTACAGGTTTATAGACGCAGATATTTTCGCTAACTCTTTGTAATTCTTCATTGTTTGATAGCCGAGGGTTGATTTTTTATAATTTACTTTCCAAACATACATGTTCAATTGGATTCATATCTGGTCTCTGAGCGGGTCAGGGAATGGCTGTAAGCCATCTTACTTCTTCTACCGGATCACCATTTTCACAATGTTGCAAGGGGTTTTATTTGCTTGCTGAATATCTTGCTGGAAGTCCAGAATTTTTTGTAGATGGATAGGCAACAGATGACGTTTGTAATTATTAACATTAACCTTTTCGGTGGTTATTACGATATTTATTCTTCCGCCATACCGAATAGCTTTCTATATTATTACTTTTTGCTCTTCAAATTTCATGATTGGCTGCACATATGGTGCACGATATTTATTTTTCTGCTCTTCGCCAAACCCACTGCCATCTTTATGAACCAAATTGCTCGCACTGGAATTCGTCCGGAAAGACGATAGATCACCAGAAATCTAACGAGTTATTTTTTCTTATTCGCGTCTGTCCCAAGCGTTGCATTATATTACGTATTTTCTGTGACTAGTGGTTTTTTACTTGCTACTATTTCTTTATAGAGCAACTTTCATATACTTTTTGTGTTGATACTTGCAGTTGCAGCAAGTGATGACGCGGTCTGTGTGAGATCTTTTTCAGTTTTAAAGACAATTTTTTGTTTTATTCGCTCCGAAGCGTTTTTCAGCTATCCTTTATCTATTACCTTTAGAGAAATAAGCTTAGATATTATTTGTGGGCTTTTAGTATGCATCATTTCATGTTTTTTAACTATTGGTTGATTCGACTTTTGAAAAAATGACAATCAATAGTTTGTTGAATTAAGAAATTCCTTTTCCTCGGTTTGTGTATGTTTTCGTATAGTTTCTGATTTCTTTCTGCGTAAAAGTGCTTCTATCCTGAAAAGGACTGATGCGATGTTTCGGTAAACTTTAATTTATCATTTACAGGCGTTGTTTTTTGTCGAACGCTTTTTCTCTGTCATTCGTGACATTTCGTTTATAAATTCAGCTTTCCTTCAGACCTGTACCAGATAAAGCCGATCCAAATGTAATTATACAGCATTGTGTTTTTTGGATGTGTTTCCAGCTATTTGGGCATCTTATAGTTTTCTTAGTTTTAAAAGAAAACACAAAATGACGCGTCAACTTGTATTAAATGGTAAAAGCATACTTTTAAAACTTGCACCTATTTATCTTAAATCTTTCCAAAGGCGTGTATTACGTAGATATAAGAAAGAAAAGATGTACAGAACGTTGACTCACTCATGCCGGGTGGGGTAAAATTATATTATAAGACGTTTCACCATAAACAGCCCGATTTGTTATTATCCACCTGTGTTACGACTGAACCGGCATGCTGCAAGTACTTTCAAGTACTTCCAAGTACTGTGTCTTTTGTTAGCTGTTTCTTGCTATCAATTTTGAGTGTTGAGTTTTGGCTTTACATTGATCAAATGTGATATTTATATGTCAAAGTTTTTGAGGGTTCTTTAATCGTCTAACTGTATTAGAAAAGTGTGTGTAAAAAATCGTGTTTGTTCTGAATTTATATTCGAGTAATTTACTATATTTTTCAAATTTTTGGAGGCTTCTGAACATAATCTCTGTTGCACATATTATTTAGCCATTCTCTGTTTCTGTATTGAAGTCTCGGGACCCACAAGTTTATAACAGTTTTTTTTACTAGTTGTTGTTACCGAATCTACACATACTGAATATAAATTAATATGTTGAGCCGTTGTTAGGCAATTGAAAAGCCGAGATAAATATTACATAAATGTATAGTGATACTAAATTCATATATTTGGAGGTACATTTCATAAACCGTATTGGATAATACTAGTCTGACAAACCTCATGCATAATATGCATGCGTCACCCTAAACTCAGTTTCCTTTGCATATTGAGCGTGTCGAAGAAAACACACATACTCGAATTTTCAATTTAATTGCTTCATATTATTCGTATATTTATGTTGAAATATGTAGCGTAGAAATTGTAACAAGCTTGTGTACATAGTCTATGAGGACAGTAATTAGAAAGGCCAATCGAATACGGCGACAAAGCAACGGCAGTAACGGCAGCCTCGAAACAATTTTGCAATCGCTTTCCGCACCCATTGATTGCATGCAACAGCTCGAACGTTTAATATTCTCGATTTAGTCCTGCGATGATATTCATCAACTCAATTCATCAAAAATATAATTGAAAAATGTGTTCGTATTCTATAAATGGTAACATATGTATATGTCCGACTTCTTTGTTTCACTTATTTACTTATTTCGCAGATTTCATGTATACATAGGTATATATGCTAGTATATACACATTTATGTTAAGAGCAGCTGTTGATGTTCTTTTACTTTCACTAGCGTGATACAATATATGTCAAAGTATTATCGTATATGTGGTATAGAAAAGAAGACATTTTATATTTTTAGACATTCATTGAGATAAGATAGAAAAATTCTTCAGAATGATTGTTGCCAGTTTATTTTGTCAGTTATCCTTAAATATTTCGTTACAGTTATCTGTACGTTCTGCATATTAATTAAATCATAGCACGTCGATAGCGCACCTAATTTCAGCAACATTTTCTCACGTTCATTTAAATTCTAATACTTGGTTTTTGTCGTTTTTGTTTAAATAAACAGTTTCAAAGCATTTCGACATTACTAAAAATTGCACTTTAAATACAAAATGTTTACACTCATTAACAAAAAAAAATGATAATTATTAAAAGAAGTATAGAGTTTTTATTTTTATTTTATAAATAATGAATTCATTTAGTGTTTTAATTCAACAAATACGTAGGAGGAGGTTTTCAAATTTTGCCAAAATTTTATTTATAGAAAAAGTTATTACACTATTAGAGAAAAAAAAAACTATATTATGAGTAGCAATAGACGAGGGGGTACTCAAAAGAATTGCTCATAAATACCTGTATTTTATTTTTTTTACAAAACAACCTTAATACCACATCAATATACTCTCTATTTAACTTTATACACTTGTCTAGTCGATGATTCCATTGTTGGAAATATGGTTCGAGCTCGTATCTCTGTATGGCTACGAGCTACTATGTCGTTTCTTTCTTCACCTCTTCCACGTCGTTAAAACGATGTCCCTTCATGTCCTTCTACATTCGTTGAAACAAAAAAAAGTTGTACGGAGCTAGTCAAGTGAGTGGGGGGAGTGGTGCAAAAGAACATTGCTATTTTTAGCCAAAAACTGGCGAACTAATAAGACTCTGTGTGCATTGTCATGGTGGAAAAACCATTCCCCCGTCTGCCACAGATCACGCACCTTCCGTCGCACACTGTTACACAGTCTTCTCAGAACCGTCAAACTACACAGCGGCACGCTGTTCACATAAGTCCAATATTGTAGAAAACGATAAGCAAACGAAAATGCTTTTACAAAAAATGCACTATAACAAGACACAACCTTATTCGGCGAAAGAATCGACTGCACCGAACGCAGAACAAGTCATGTCACGCGCAACTAACGGGAGGAATGCGTGCTAGGAAAGTTCCACTCATAGCGCTGCCATTCTGGTTATTTTTGGGTATCCCCTCGTATGTACTTCGGTTATTCTAGAGCATTCTGATACTTAGCTGGTCTTCAAGCTAGCTAATTATCCACTTCAGAATAGCTTCTATAACTTCACATTTGAGTGGAATTTTTTTCGCCTAAAAAGCCTTTTCTCAATGAGATAAAAATCTGAGGGAGCAAGATCGAGATCATATATTGGATGTTGAATGAGATTCCATTGAAATTGACTTATGGTATCAACTATTTTTGCGCCTGTATAATCAGGAGCTCGTGAAAGAAAAAATAATTTTGTATCCTTTTCCTTTTTTATTATTCTCAGGTCCCATTTCTGCATTAGGAACACCCTGCTCACCTCCGGCGACAGTCTCCAGTGTATCACACCATATCCCATGCAAGAAAAGTAGAAATTAGCGTGATAGTAAGTAAGTAGGGTACTCAAATTAAAGATTCTGCGGAGCTACTTAAGGGTAATGTACTACATCTATATGTGTAGACCATTTAAGGTTTTCATTAATTACAAGAGCAAGTATTTTTGAAGAAGAATCGCAGTCGACGGTCTCATTGTTTATTCGTACATGGGAAATATGCTTAATCCTATTGTGAAAGTGTACCAATTTGGTTTTTTACTTACTTAGAATTAACTTTTTGGACACCATCTAATCATTAATTTTATTAAATTGGTCAAATCAGTAATATCACCTACATTTGAAGACCTGATAACTACACTAACATCTTTCGCAGAAAGAACCACTCATTCTACATTTCGTAGAATGTTCGGTAGGTCATTTAGGTAGACCAAAAATAGTGTGGGTCCCAAGATAGATCCCTGGGGTACACCTCTGTTAACACCAATGTAGCTAGAGTGACAGCTACCAATTTTAACACTTTGCTTACAGTTAGCGAGATAAGATTAGAACCATTTGTTAGCAATTCTTCTGACACTGTATTGAGACAGTTTGTACAGTAAACTATCATAATGGACCAGGTCAAATATTAGTATTTGCAATTACGTACATTTTTTTTCTGTTGAATATTGTAAATTTACAAAAACACAAACATTTGAAGAGATGTAAATACGGTTTATTCGCTTGTCAAATAATGAAAGGTATCGAATTTGAATATGGTTAATGAATTAGATTAAATGTTAAGGCAATTGTATTTTAAATGATATTATTTTAAATGCAAAATGTCCAGAATTATTTTATAGTTTAGATTTTATTAAATTGGATAAAATGTTCTTGAATTCAGCTTGAAGTTCACGTAATCACTAAGGTTGATATATAACCCCTTTCTACATTAACTTTCGTAATTCTATATACGCATTTTGACAACTAAGTTGTCATCAACAGCAGATAATTGCAAAGTGTCGCACCTGGTAAACCACGGCGAAAAATACCTGTACGAAAACAAACTCCGTACGCGATCTGTACCGTTGAGAACCAAAATGTACACTGTGTACATTTTGGTTCTCAACGGTGCGACACTTTGCAATTATCTGTTGATGATGACAACTTAGTTGCCTAAATGCGTATACAGAATTACGAAAGTTAACGTGGAAAGGGGTTATATATCAACCTTAGTGATTAAGTTAATCAACCACAGGCTCCATCAAATTCTATTTGAAGTTCACGGAATATTTACTAAATTGTTTTTTATTTACAACGACAGGTGTAATTCTGAAAAAATGATTATAAAACGTTTGACGTTATAAGGGAACGTATTTGTATATGTTCTTATTTATGTTACATAGTAATGAATATTCACCCTTTTTATTTCGTTTTCGATTCGAAACATTCTTGTTTTTGTCTTACATTACATATCCTAAATTACAATTTCTTACCATTCTTAAAATGTTTGTACTACTCTTAATTCTAGTTCATCTTTTACTAGTGACCAAGAAATTAAACAGACTTTGAAAAGTGAAGATACATCTAAAATGGAAAGTAATAATATTTTCGTTTAAGAACAGTTGTCGGATGCATGGGTGACTGACGATCCGACCCAATTTACATGCGATTCAATGCTAATCATTTTTCGTTTTATTCTCGATACGCGTTTCTTTTTTGTTGTTTTTAATCGAAAGATTTGCACGTCTGATACTCACCGGAAGCCGTCGAAACCATCGTCGGATCCATTAACGGTCAGTACTGGTGCCCTTGCGTATGCCTTGGCGACCCTCCTGTTACGCTCCAACACTATCACTTTCGCCCAAATTTCGTCGTCTATTTGCGTCCATTTATCCAGTACTTCTTGTATGTGATCCTGGAACAGTTTTTATTATAATTCAAAGTTTAAAAAGTATGAAATGAAAAAAAATTAAATTACAATAGAATTAAGATTTAGTGTAAATTATTATTGAAACGCGGCAATATTGTTAATTCTTTCTAATAAAATTGTAATCAAGATTATTCAAAAACACTTTTATAGTTAATGTTGTTTATTACATTTTCGAAAGACAATCGCAAAAAAGAAAACTTTAATTACCATTTAAGTCAATTAAAATGTTAAATTTATATCTATACATTTACGCTACTAACTAGTAAAAATACGTCGAGAAAACAACTTTATTTCACGTGGAATGAATGTACATACGTATACAAGATCATGAAATGCGAATGAATTTAATAAAACAACGAAAAGAGATGAATCGAAAAAACGAGAAAAATGAACAAAGAAGGACGAAAAAGTCAGACCGTGGCATTTCAACGCAACAGTGATATAAAGATGCATAATAACGTAAAAGTCGGTTTAAAACAAAGCCATTGGGAATATTAAATAGTACTCCCATCAGGTCTATACGTCAGGTTAATAAACTGGTATTTGATAAACGGGACTGTTGAATTGTGGAATGATGATTGCTTAATATGATAAGCGCCTAAATGTCACTTGTTCTTAACGTTAATGTTTTTTTGAAAACGAAGGGCGAATTTGAATTGAAACAAAAAAAAATTTAAAAGAACTCAATTGCTTCTCTTTGATTTTCTATTTACGTTCTGGCATTGCTGACGTTCCAACGTTTTGTATGAAATAACTTCAACCGCATTTATACAAACATACAAGAATGAACTGGGATTTATTACCGTATATTTACTATTTTAGTTTATAAGACAGTGGCGTAACTTAGTGTTATTATTCTGACAGCTGTTGCAAATGCTCCATTCATTAAAATAAATGGTAACGACATTTACGAGATTACAATTAAATTTTATTTACTTCAGGGCAAATAATCATAATAGTTTGGGCTGAAATAATCTTGGTATTTAATTAATTCCATATTCCTTAAATATCGTATCATGTATATGGACGCAGCAAACAACAGTGTTGAAATACCCACAATGAAGGTTTCTGAATGTTGTCTGCATTTAAAAATTACTCTTCGACATTTAGTATTCTTACGAAGCATTTACGTATTTCTTCACAAAAATAGATTAAGCTTGCTGGCCACAATTTACACATATTTCGATATACTAGTAAACAATGCAATCGAGTAATAGAAGTGATTGTATTTTCCATGTAAATTCTTTGGATGTGTATAACTTCCTTAGCAGATACACGTTCTAGAATACATAGATCACAAATAGTTTTGCAAATATTTACATAATTCTTTACTTCATTTAGATCCTGTCTATGATAGGCAAAGGATTAACTGCAACCCATAGTATATTAAGGATATGATTTGCGAACAACATATCGGCCGATGGAGCTCTACTTTTGCATTTAGTTTTTGCTTTTATTTTTCAGATAAATATCGAGTATAGGAATAACTTCAACAACGTTTTTGCATGCTTTTCCATTTCTTCAGATAATTTTTATGAAATTGAAATTTGCCCCTTTATATGAACGTATTGAATTAGTGACGAATATTATTTTATGACAGTTGATCAGTGTTTTATATGCTGGAGGAAGTTACGGCTTCACATCAGTTTTTCTATGAAGAGAGTTCTATTAACTCAAGACCATTCTGGTATAAGTCTGATTAGTATTTCACCAATTCTTTTGTTTTATTATCTGAACAATAGTCAGTTTTGATTCTTTCGAATGAATTTTTATAAAATTTATTGAATTGAAAAGTTCTTATTTTTTAGGCGTTCGTTTGCTTTAATATTTCAACTTTTGAATATACACAGCGTACGCATACATATTTGGAATTTGTCTCTAAAAACCGTTAAACAAGTTTTATTTTGCATGTAATTTTAAAATTAAGACATTTGCAAAACAATAATCGAGTATCTAATAGGAAAAAAATATATATACGATAACGACTAAAAGAGAGAGGTAAAGAGAGAGAAAGACAGAGCGCAAGAAAACATGTGGGACCATCGCAGGCTGTTTGAGACCGTATAATTGGATTGCATTAAAGAGCAAAAAGGCGATTCAGTTTTCCTTCTTTGTACCTGAAAATTTTGTTTCGGATTCGATACTAGCCGAACAGAAGACTTGTATATTTCAATATATAAAACTTATTAAATTACATATGTTGAACACGTTTGGGTATGGACGGGAGATTGCCATTCCGTATACGGTGTTCGCTTGAATTACTGTGTATTGTTTCTGAATTCTGATTTATTTCACGCCACAGTATGCGATATTGTGTTACGTTATGGTCATATAAAACAAATACAATAAAGTATCTTTCACCAATTATAATGTGTTTGTTTGTTTACTTGTTCAACTTTGGAGAATATGTTTCGCATAGATTAAAATCTAACATGGGGTTGGTTATTTTGAATACTGCGATTTCACATTAATCGAAGCATCGATTTACGCAGCTGGTATATTTAATGATGTTGAAAGTCCTAATTTAAATGGCGAAATCTCGAAATAATTGTGTGGTTAACATACGTTTGAACAACTGGAATTCTGCGAAGAAATACTATACTAAAGATTTAAATTGCGAATCATCCTTTATTTAATTAATGCAAATATTTTTTCCGTCAATGTATCTAATAATAAACACTTTGGGGAAATATAGTTTCACACGTTTCTATCAGATTATCAACACCTAGATGTTTTTCCAGCGTTTATTATTAGTAAAATTTTAATAAGTAGTTGTGCAATAAACTATTCTAGCCCAGAAGTTGAGAAAAAACTATTTAATAACTCGTTTAATAATTACATTGGTTAACAATATTTGTCAATATCACAAAATAATTTGTATGGTACTAATCTTGTACCGCAAATTTCTATATTTTAAATACGTTCGATTCTACAATACATCTAATGACAGAGCGCATTTATTTTATACTCCAATCTTAGACTACAAATATCAATTCGAAACGTAAAATATAAATAAAATGTGATCAAGTGTCATTGAAAATGGTATACGTCAACTGTTTTTACATATAATGTACAAACCACAAACAGTAGAAAACAGTAAAAATATGGAAAGTTGAATATATAATAACCGAAAACTTTTTATCGCCGACAATGAATTTTATTATAATTCGAGTGCAGTTCACACCTTTGCTTGCTAGACAAATATGCTACGGTTGCTTGATATAAAAAACGCATTATAAAATTCAATAAACGACTTTATTTCAAAGCATTTACCTTTAACATCAAAACATTTGTGCATACGCTCGAATGAATTTGCGAAGCATTTTTTCCATTTTGAAAATGATAGTTCGGAATCGTTTAATAGCTGCTTTAGACGATGAGAATCGCTCACAACGCATTTCTTTCTGATGTTGGGAAACAAATAGGAATTACAAGACGATAAATCGAATTCGACTTTTTACTGGTGTGTCGAGTACGAGCTGGCAATGGCTTGATGCTGTCGTGATTCACCAATTTCGATTATTTATTCTTATTTCGTGATTGATTTCTAGCAAACAAATTGTAGTACACTAAGTTACGATTCTTCGATTCTCTGAAGTTACACATGCTCCGTAAAATCGACAAAAAAGCGATCATTTGCTTAGCAACATTATATGAATAAACATGGATCGTTGTTCAGTTTAATCAAAGGAATAAATCCAAATTTCGTCACTAGTAACGATATTGAAGACTAAATTTGGATAACCTCAGTTGAATTTCTTTAGCATTTCATTGCACTATTACATACGAACTTGCTTTTGAGTTTCTGTCAAATTGTGTGGAACGTAATGACAGCAAAGCTTTCTGACGGTCAAATGTTCATGACAAATTGTATGTGTTGCTTTCACGCCAATGCTCAAGGATGCTTCAATCTCAGTATGTGACATACCAATCTCATTCACTCGTTTCGCTCCCAACATCATCATTACTGGCAACAACAGACATCGATGAACGTCTTTTATGAAATTCCTAAATACTATTCTTGAATGGTGCTTCGTTCCCAAAAGCTCAATAAAGCCGATCGATCAATTGCTCTGCCTATAAACAACATTCGAAAATACTATTTTTTACCACAAAACTACTTTCTTTTAAATCCTATCTAAACAAAATTAGATCACTTAATTACGAACTGTTATCTAAATTATAGACTAGAAATATCAAATTTTATGAATATTAAAACTGATAAAAGAGGACGCCACTGCAACTACTAGTTTCTAGAAATACACCCAGCAGACCTCGTAACTACTACACTGTTTAGAGTAATGGTGGAGATTACAAATCGTATTCAAGAAGTAAATGCCGATATAAGGATAAATCGCAAATAGAGTTTCATTTATATTGAAAGTGCTGTCCAAAGCGAAATAAACATAATTGAGTCATTTAGGAAGATCTTTACGTACTTTCCAGGAACTTTATTAATGCACTTCGCGTAGTTGTAATACTATAAAATAGAAAATAAAACTATTTTGTAAAAATTAGCAGTGCAATTTCTGTCTTCAAAGATAATATCATTTACACTTGACATATTCTCTAGTTAGTTACTAGGCTTACTTATGTTGTCTCAGGGTTTTCAATTGTTCTAGTATACATACACGTATTTATATATATATATATATATATACAATCCCAAGATTATGTTTCTCTTGAAACTGGATTCCATCTCGTAATATGTGCGTGACATTATAATAATTAAAACAGTTCAAGAAAAATAAAAATTATTTTGCTCCCGCATTTACTTACGTTATAAATCACTTTTAAGTGGTTCAAGTCTGCTTTGCTGTTAACGCCAGTATATAGGTAATATAAGAAAACAAAGAAGAAATTTATGTATCTGCATATGTATCCCTGAATTCTTCAAAAATATATGCTTCTTACTTTTATTTAAAAATTAAAAACGATATTGATTTATGGTTCGTAGATTTGTTGTAAAATATTTTACATCAAATAATATTGGGCATACAAATTTTATGCGTTATATATTCTGGCAACAATTATCCTTACTTCCGTAGTCTTCTACAATAAAGGTTAAATTTGAATTTAATTGAACAAAAAAACAAAAATAACGGTATACAAAGTGATCTTTCAACCTATATTGACCTTTGGATGTGAAAGCTGGACCCTCACGAAGAAACGAGAGTCGAAAATACAAGCAACGGAAATGAAGTTCCTGAGAGGGATAGTGGGAGTCACAAGAAGAGACCAAATGAGAAATGAGGTAATAAGCGAAATGTTGGAAGTTGAATTAATAAAGAGCGCAATAGAAAAACAACAAACGAGATGGTTTGGTCATTTAATCAGAATGGGACTTAACAGACAAACAAAAAAGATATGGCAAGCAAAGACAAATATAAAGAAACAGAGAGGAAGACCAAGGAGGAGCTGGGACAAGACAATGGAGGAAATACTAAGGAAGAAAGGCAAAAACTGGCAAGAGGCCAAGATATTGGCGTGAGACAAAAGGAAATGGGCAGAGTTCGTGCATATGGGCGAACAAGCACAGTGAAATGAGAAAGTGACAATCAAACTGAGTGTAGGAGAAGTGAGAACCGAACCTAGTGAGAAGTGAGAGTGTTAATGGACCTCAGAGCGAGTGGAAGTGAGAATGTACCCTACACCGAAAGGCAGATGGGGGCTGGATTATGTATGTATGAATAAAAGTTACAAAACATTAAGAAGAATTATTGATAAAAAAATGTGAATATTTTTTTCCTTTCAAGCGCTTTGTTAATTGTAACGTTTACTAAAACCAAATTGATGATCAAGTTTTAAATTTTTGTCCCAATTGTTTTTTTTGCTTTTGCAATCAGTTGTTTTTAAAAATTTTCGGATTAAAACAATTTTCAGTGTCCAGCATCGTTCTCTATTGGGTCATATCTAAACCTTCCTTTATACGCAACAAATTATTTCAAAGGTTTTTTTAACTTTATTTTAGTGCAAAACTTTTTTGGAGAACATTCTCTTTCCAAAAATAAAAACTTAGTGGAGGCAATAATCTTGAACTATGAGAATATCTATATTGGCATACTACTCTGTAAATATGTCTATTATGGTATAGGTATAAACGTATCGAGAATATGGATAAAGTACCAAGCGAAATGATTAGATTTGCAAATGTAATTATCTCTTGGTACTCTGGTATGCTCTTGTGTGGATTTATTAACAACAATGGTGGAAGAAATATCGAAAATATGGATGAACTACTAAGTGAAATGATTAGATTTGCAAATGTAATTATCTCTTGGTGCTCTGGTATGCTCTTGTATGGATTCATTAGCAAAAATTGTGGAAGTAATATTATCAGGACGCAATGAGTATTGTATAAATAAACTTTGTGAGAGATCGTCTGCATTTTAATTGAGAAAAAAGAATAATTTCAAACATTTTGAGTATTGTTGAAGATTATTTCTGGTAGAATAATATTGAAATCCTTAAGTGATCAACTTTTAATCCTGACTTGAATTCCATTGAGTATATATTGGGTCTGGGAAAAAGTTCGTGGCGTTTTTCCCGATAGATGGCATTGGTTGCCGATAACTAAAGAACAACAAGTCACAGCGACACCACCGACGGCTCGTTTTTTAGATGACCTTCCGAACGTTAGTTTAAGCGTAGAAACATTGTAATCGGTGCAGTGGTTGGAAAGTTATTCGCACTTGAAAATGGAGAAGAATAATGAGAAATTTCGCTATATTCTGCAATATTATTATGATAAGGGGAAGAACGCTGCGCAGGCTTGTGATAAAATTTGTGCTGTGTACGGTGAAGGTACTTTATCGAAATCTGTTGCGCGGAAATGGTTCGCTCGCTTTCGTTCTGGAAATTTCAATGTGAAAGATGAGTCACGCCCCGGTCGTCCAATCACTGAAAAATCTGATGAAATTCTTGAAAAAGTCCAACAAGATAAGCATATCAGCAGTGTCGATATTGGCATGGAGCTAGGCATTGACCACAAAACTGTTTTGAACCATTTACACAAAGCTGGTTACAAAAAAAAGCTTGACGTATGGGTTCCTCATGAGTTGAGCGTGAAAAACATGATGGACCGAATTAACATCTGCGATGCGCTGCTGAAACGGAATGAAATCGAGCCGTTTCTGAAACGTTTAATAACCGGAGATGAAAAATGGATTACGTACGATAATCGGAAGCGTAAAAGATCGTGGATAAAGGATGGTGAGCCGTCACAAGCGTTCGCTAAGCCAACATTGACGCCAAAAAAAGTGATGCTGTGTGTATGGTGGGACTGGAGGGGAATCGTCCACTACGAGCTACCTCCAACTGGTCAGACGATTGATTCTCAACTCTACTGTGCACAACTAGAGAGATTACGCCAGGCGATTGAAAGAAAACGGCCCGAATTGATTAATAGGAAAGGTGTTGTCTTCCATCATGACAACGCCCGACCACACACTTCTTTGATGACCCGTCAAAAATTGAGAGAGTTTGGTTGGGAAGTTTTGATGCACCCACCTTACAGTCCGGATATACCACCCTCTGACTATCATCTGTTTCGATCTCTGCAGAACTCTCTCAATGGAATTAAGTTGGTTTCAAAAGAAGCCTGTGAAAACTACTTGATTCAGTTTTTCGACCAGAAACCACAGAAGTTTTTCACCGATGGGATCATGGATCTACCAAAAAAATGGCGAAACATTGTCGATAATAATGGAGCATATTCGGTTTAAATGAATTCGTCCACGCGCCATGCGGGGACCAGTGGAATTTTACTGAAAAAACGCCACGAACTTTTTCCCAGACCCAATATTTAAATGAGAGTTTAAAAGCAAGAGAAACAAATACCACATTCTACTTTAGCAATATGGGTACTGTCGGGAGAGAAATTTTAATAAAAGTGGATGATGGCAGTAATTCTGTTATTAAAGGGTGCTCATAACTTTGTCCATCATTTGAAGCATTATTTTAAATTATAGAATCTATTTTTTATGACGGAACTTTGTATTTATTAATAGATGGTTTACAAATTTCATTTATTTATGTATTGGTTATGTTGTCCTTTTTAACCGTAACGCATATTTATCAAGTGAACTTACAATTTTGTCCTTGACTATATGTAAATGTTCGCAATGTAAGTTTGAAAAATAAGGTATGTAAAATACTCTCATGAAAAATTTAAAAAAAGGACATATGTATGCCTTTTTAGTTCTTAATTAATGACAACATTAAAAACCACCTACATGATATATGGTCGTATACAATTTGGAATGTAGTGATTTTAAACTATAACGTGTTCATCAGCTTTATTTTCTTCGTTTTTCTTTATTTCGAACTTTGTCTAGACTTTGCGGTTTAATGTGCTTAGACATAGAAAAATCGTTTACACCAACTACGTTGATTTAACTATACGTTGAATTTTATTGCCCTTTGTACCTACGCAGCATAATTCTTGTTAAATTTTACTTTCATTAGATTAGTTCATAGTGCGTATTGCATGTCCGAACTACTCTTTTAGGTGTTTTAATGTTTTATTTAATCTAAATAATTTCCATTTATTATGTAGGCTTAATAATACAAATTTTAAAATTCAAATTTCTAAGTAATAAAATAAAATGTCACTTACGAAATGTCAATATTTGATATTCAGGATATAAAGGTTACAAATA
Organism: Dermolepida albohirtum; assembly: GCA_031893035.1. Taxonomy (NCBI): domain Eukaryota; kingdom Metazoa; phylum Arthropoda; class Insecta; order Coleoptera; family Scarabaeidae; genus Dermolepida; species Dermolepida albohirtum. The sequence continues at coordinate 55,652 of JAVIWB010000035.1, read as the reverse complement.
CAAACACACACGAATCATAAGTTAATTAATCAAATGACATTGCTTTAAAATACCAAAATTTTTATTTTAATTATTAACGTTAATTTACAACCGGCCAACTCATTCATACATAGTATGGGGATTGTATAAAGGTTGTTGCGCCAATCCTTATGTCATTAGTCAAAGCCTTGTAGAATTAACTAAAATATTTTAATTAATGTGGTATCTGCCATAAGTTGTATGTATCTGTGTTACTGTGTTTGGAATCTCCGACTCAAGTAATTAATGATTTTAAATGTGAATACCATTTCCGTACATACAATGTGTATTGACGAATACAGCTTTAATTGTTTTAAATCACAGTAAAGAATTTTTTTATTTATTTTATTGAGATTTCTTTTCAGACTCACTTTTTAAGATACTAGGTGTGGCTATTAAATAACGAGACTGACGCTGTAAAACATTTTATTTTGATATTTACTACCTACAACGCTCCATGCGAATCTTCCATTGTTCGAAACAGTGCTGGAAGTCTTCTTCTGTCAGCTCCTTCAGGGCGCGTACCGCTTACACTTTCACTGCTTCAACGGACTCAAATTTTGTTCCCTTTAATTCAGATTTTACTTTAGGAAACAGATAGAAGTCGGATGGCGCAAGATCCGGCGAATAAGCCGGATGGTCTAACACTGGGATGTTGTACTTGGTTAGAAACCTCTTGACTGACAATGCGGTATGAATCGGTACATTGTCTTGGTGGAGAACCCATGACTTGTCCTTCCATAATTTCAGTCGTTTTTCCTTACTCTTTCACGGAGTTAAACAAAAACGTGAAGGAAGTAATGTTGATTAATAGTTACTTAACATTTTTCCGGCGAAACAAAAAAACAACTCTAATGCGAACGAAGGCTACGGCTATACTGATTTGTTTAGAGAGGCGAGAGGCACTGCATTCGAAAGAGAAAGCTTCACGATAAATAGCTGTCAGTCGTTGGCGTTTGGCGCATGCGCACTTCTTCTGTACCAGCGTCAGTCTCGTTATTTAATAGTCACACCTCGTATAGTTCGTTTATCGTGTTTCTTTTTCTGTTCAACATCGTCAAAAGTAACACGATATCGTCATCGAACCGTAGGTTGCTTAGATTTTCACCATTGATTTTAACTCCCTGGTCATCCCATTTCAGTGATTTGAAAAGGTATTCTAAGACGGCATTAAGGAATTTTGTTAATATTGTATTGCTTTGGTCAACTTTGCATTTGATATTTACATTGTTAGTGTTCGCATATAACCATATTGTTGTACTTGCTTGTGTATTTCGACGTCTAAGTGGTCATTATCAGAAGATAATTAAACAGTGTCGCACCTGAAAAACTACGGCAAAATACCTGTACGAAACAAATTCCACACACGATCTGTACCGTTGACAGCCAAAACGCTCACTGCATATTTGTTTGATATAATTTTTATAAAAGATTGTATTCTACTGTTAAATTACGATAAAAGACAAAAGACAAAAAGGGGAAGAAAAGAAAAATACCTACATGCACTCTCCCTTGTCTGTCGTTTAAGAGATCAAAGAGAGATGAGTTATGGTTGGGGCCCAGGTCAGTGTTATTTATAAGAAGATATAAAAGAAATGCATGTTGTCTTTTGAGATTGTTTTGCTGTTGATATAGAAGACTGTGAAGTGTAATTTTAAAAAATATGGTTCAGATAGCAGAGAAGAAAGAAGAACATATGTTTTAATAAGTATAATGTAAATTTGAATTTTTAGTTTAAACTAATTTAAATATGTTATGATTTTATAAATTTATTTAAGTGTCCGAACTAACACGAGAGTCAGTGTATGAATGTGCGAAAACATGTGATTGTTACGCCTTTGTAAACAAGATACACATGCATGTGCATTACTTGTAACAATAATCTCATATTTATTGTCATTGAAGAACGTAAGTCTTTTCATAACGGATATATTTCTTTAGTATATCAAGGACGAGTGTAACACCGTTTAAATCTCACAGACCTTGTATTTATTAAAAAGTCAGTTGTGGTAGAAGCGAAGCGTAGAACAAATAAATTTACAATAAAATAGCCATTATTTATCACTTTAATTCGCCTACATAATACGTTTCATAAGCCCAAAAAGAAAATTATATCTGTGTATCACAATATTTGACGAAGCCAATGCACCATTTAAACGGAATAAGCCAAACTGAAAATATTGAGACAATAATAGATTTCTTTGTTGGAAAATTTAATGTACGCCACTGGAAATAAATAAACACGCCATCCGAGATGTCTATCAACCGTTATGGTGCGACCAATACACTTTAAAATCCGTTCCTCTTATAATAAAGCTTATCCGTACGACTCAAATTGTATACGGTTTAATTTATATAAGTGTGAACAGAACTGTTGCCGGAGTTAAATGAAAATAAGAGTGAACCGAAGTTATTTCTGTTCGAAGTCGAAATGTCGTCCAGACTTAAGTGAAAGTTGTTTCTTATATAAATTTCACTAAATATAAAACCTGCTGGCTACTTGTTTCAAATATACAAAAGTTTTGTCGTTATTGTTGATTCGATATAGATAGATGCAGTGATTAGATTTTTTTACTGTCATCATGATTTTTTTATGTGAATCTAATAAGAAAATACCTTCTGTATCGTATTCGTAAATATGGAACTATATTGGATATGAGTACAATAAAGTATTCAGTTTCATTTTGATATTTAATTGTGCTACATTAAATTTCTAATTTAAATCAGTGACATCATTATAGTTTTCTCTTTATGAACACAGTATGTATTGTGTGTTAGGATACTTTAAATAAATTTAACAAATGTTTAAATATCTATAAGTATCAATTACATAATTTCATTAACTAATAAATCACGAATCTTTACATTAATTATTATTGATACGTGAATACTTATATAATAGCGCTTATATTATTAAAAAAATCTTTATTGCATATTCACGCAAATTATATAACAAAAACAATTATGATATTGCATCATTAACTGTCACAGGATCGATTATTTTCTATGTGAACGTGTTAGAAATGATTGAGTTATATAAGCCAAGAGAAATATTTATTGTTTATAATATTTCGCAGTGATATTATTATTAAATTCCTGGGAAGATTTTGCGGTATGTTTGCATTTGTTTTAAACAGACAATGGCTATTAAAGGATTTAATTCTGCGTATGATGCCTGTATTACATTTGCTCTATTTTACATTTACAACAATGAGTGTATTAGCCCTGGTTGTAGAGGTTACTAACGGTTGGCAACTGTTTCACATATTTGACAAGTTGCATAACCAAAATTATTCTTGTATTCGTAGTGTTCAGTAAATTGCCGAAAAACTATAATAAACAATTTGCAATTATCAAGCTCTAGTTTATAAACGTTTTTGATTCTTTCTACGTTAAACAAATTCTTGATCATATTTTTGAAAACAGTAAAAATTTTGATTGCAATGCAATAACAGACTGTTATTGTATTTTGTAGATTGGTGGACAAAATTTTATAACAGGTGTTCCAATAAGACATTTCATTTTCAATAGCCCGCCATTTTAACAGTTGTCATGACTCAATCTGTAACTACTTGACAGATGACAAGTAAAAACTACGCCATTAATAAAAATGGAACGATATACATTTCAACAACGCATTGAAATTATTAAAATTCACTACGAAAATGGTGAAAATATCGCGATCACAGTCCGCTAAACTAAAGTATTTTTGGCTCGTCGAGAAGCACCTTCTCGGTCAGCAATTGTGAAACTGTTGCAAAAATTTAAGCTGTTGGGATAAGTTAGTGATGTGAAGAATCGAACTTGTGCACGTCGCTCAATAACAACTGAGAATATTGCTGTTGAAGCCCATAGTGTTGAGGAAAACCCAGGTTTGTCCATTTCTCATCGGTCTTTGGAATTGGGCATTTCACAAATGACATTACACCGTATTTTACATAAAGACTTAGGTCTGAAGGCATTTAAAGTTCAGTAAACACAAGAACTTGCGCCTACCGACCATCAACAACGTCGTATCTTTGCTGATTGGGTCCTTGAAATGCATTAAACTGATCCGGAATTTCATCGAAAAATCATCTTCAGTGATGAGGTCCATTTTCACCTCGGAGGCTACGTTAGCAAGCAGAATTGTCGCATTTGGGGCTGGGAAAACCTAAGAATCTCTCCATCCTCAACGTGTGACTGTTTAGTGCAGTTTTTGGTCTGACGGGGTCATTGAACCTTACTATTTCGAAAATGAGACTGGAGTAACTGTTACGGTGAATGGATTGCGCTATCGAACGATGATTAATGAGTTTGTATGGCCGGAATCGGAAGATATTGATGTGGACGACGTTTATTTTCAACAAGACGGCGCTACGTGCTACACAAGTAACGATACGATCGCTCTTTTGCGTGAAAAGTTTCCTGACCGTGTGATTTCTCGAAGAGGCGATCACAATTTGTCACCGAGATCTTGTGATTTAACACCTTTAGACTTTTTTCTTTGGGGCTGCGTGAAAGATAAGGTCTATGCCAATGGCCCACAATAGATTCAAGACTTCAAAGATGGAATTCGTGAAGTTATCGAGGACATACAGCCACAAATGTGCGAATTGGTGATGGAAAATTTCATGAAAAGAATATGGTCCTGCAAGCGTAGCCTTGGCTGATATCGTTTACCATTATTAATAGCATACCCTCCTCTTTACAATTAAATGAACATCCGATGATTTCGCTTTAAAATACTCTTTAAAATACCTCTTATTGGAAGACCCTTCAGAATGCATGAAAACAAAGTGTCAAATTAAAAAAAATCATATCCATTCCCAGCATGATTTAAGCGAAGGAAATTCAGAAAGTGTCAGAAGAAGAGAAAGTATGTATCATATCTTGAATAAAGAATTAGAAATGAAAACGTCTTACGCAAAATAGTTATCATACTTAATAGCAGTATATCAACAATGTATTTTTCAGTACTATCTTATTTCTGTCTTATTCAATTTCGCAAAAGTGTTTGAGTGTGTTATTTTAAAAAAATCTCTATTGTTTTGTGGGTAGAAAGCTTCACGAACTAAAACGATGCCAGAAAATGCGGAAGCAGTTTGACAGTTCATTTTAAGATCCCAAATTTTCAAACATACAGTGGCATGCATATAAGAAATATCTTGTGTTTTAATAAGATGGCGCACACAGTCCGCGCTTCAACAGGGCAACGTTCTTCAAATGGCTTACATTTGAGGTGGCACCCTATGGGTGGTGCGCGATAATTTTTTTGTGGAGATACCTCAGGTACTTTTGTCTATTAGCAATACTTCTTCCATTATTTGCCTTCAAAAAGCAAGTATCTGCACTCCATCCTGTATTTATCTCTCTAGAGACCATGATTATTAAAGATTACTTAATGAAAAATCCATAGTGTTCACTTTATGTGTAAATTACTCAATGGAAAGATTGGCGCCCTTTTTTCTATCATGTGCCGATTTCCTAGTATTGGGATTTTCGAATAACACTTCCACTTGCTGTACGGATTTGCATTGTAATTGTAACTTTCATATTTTACATATATGTATGTGTGTTTAATTATTATTTTGTTCAAAAATTGGTAAACTGTGAAACGATAAACTAAGGAATGCTTATTTACGTACTGAACCGTATGATTTTTTGAATTGAACTTCAAAGTCCTTCTTACTGGATTGTTTGTTTTAATTGCTATACTTATACAAGAACATAAAATTTCTTGACAGTTGTAAGAAAAGTGAACATGGAAGGTTACTCTTACCATTAAGAACTATAAATATGTACTTTTATGACAAATTACTATTATATTCTACACAAAATAATTCATCAAACTGGTTCCTTTTCTGGTGTTACTGTGCCGCTTGCTAACACCTCTTTTTAAATCTTTAACAACAACAATAAAACGCGTTCGTCTCTCTCTTATTGAAATTTATTTTTAGACCACGATTATTGAAAATTCGTATACTAAAGTGTATAGGCTAAAAAGAGGTCGTTGTATTCTATAAATAGCGCCTTTAAAATTAAAAAATAGTAATTAATATTAGTCTAAGAATTCCTGAATGAATGGTTTTTTGATGTTTTTCTCATGTACGTATGTATGTATTTGTACATATTTGAAGTTTTTAATAGTAGATAAATATATAAGTATGTTGTGTTTGTGTACAAAATATATTGACATACTTTTGTAGTAATCTCTTCAACTTTCACTATGTTTATATACTAGGAATTTCGTTTTTGGTGGGCAATCGCCGGATACATCTAACCGAAATTAACATTTGAATATTTTTTTCTGAATGTGTTTGGAATGTATTTTACATATTGCCGTAGCTTTAGGGCGTAGAGAGCACGTGCTGCACTTTCTTTCCTATTTGAATTGGCATAAAAATAGCATTAAGTAAACTAGAAATTCTTGTATAATTTACGTAAAATATTAAATATTTCAATGTCGGAATTTATTGATATTTTGCGATTTTTAAGAAAAACTGGGTTTATTTAATTTAGATATTAGCGTATACTGACAGTAGATGTAGAAATATATCTGACTATCAATGCTCTAATATTACATATACCTTCCCTTGAACGAAATGTCTAATCTGTACGAAATAGTAGACCGTTATATAAAACTAGAAAGGTGCTATTCAAATAGAAATTCAATTGAAAAATTGTAGTCGGTGATCTAAGGTGGTACATTGAAGTAATTCATCCAGAATAAGAGACACACTCTTTTAAAATTTTCCCGTAACTTTTCCTCTAAAGCCTTACGCAATTTTGCAATATCTTCCTCAACTATCAGCGATGTTCTTATGTCTCAAAATGTCTTGAAAGTAGATCGTTCAGCCTCTACAAACCAATAGATGGTCGCTATTCGATAATTATTTGCAACTATTACAGCATACATCTATCATTAATTTCCCTTGTTGATGAGAAATCGTCAGAGCTACAAGTCGAAGAACATAATCTTTACGATCAATGACATGCTTGGGATGTCCGGGTTGTAAATACAGAGCAATTGTAGTGACACTACGTAATATTCGATCAGCAAAATCACGAATTGATAATCCGCCTTCTCTTAGGCCGAGTATCTTGTCAAGTTCAAACTCAGATGGCATTGTTTTACATTCTACTAGGACTAAATAAAGTATACTTTACAGTTACATGTAAGTAAATAATGTCAATAGAAAAGCAAAAATATTACAACAATCGGACGAAGACAAGTTCCAGAAGTATATAATAAAATATTTAAATAAAACGAAGTATTTTTTAATACTAAAATTTATGTTTATTGTTAATTAACTAACATGAATGATGTGACAAACCTGAAACAATAAATACCAAAATCTTACATACATGCAATTTGTTGTAATATTTATGTTCTTTATTTTATTTAGGAAAATTGTAGTTCGCGTTTGTCTGGCAATAAATAATAGTCGTGTTTTGCGAATATAATTCTACACTTGCTGACGGCAACGTGATAGTAATATTCGCGAACTGAATTACAAATATCTATTAGTACTTGAGCTTGTAAGAACTTGCGTGCAGAAACAACTATAGTCGGTTAGATCTCTGATTTATACGACTACAAGTACTAGCGTAAATTAATTCCATTTCTATAATAATAATATAATAGATTAGCTAGGGGCAGGTGATTACGTATGTACCATATTTATAATCATTTATTTCACATTAATTCAAAAATTCAGTCAAAAATCGCCAAATTCATATTTCCCTTGATAATACACCTTAGTATTTTCATCGGTTTACTGATGTACCTGGTGTACCGGAAAGTTATTACCGGTTTTCCTAACAGATGTCGTTAGCCTTAAGTGTGCAATGTTATGATTTGGCACATATGTTATTTTATTCTACTGCCATCAAGCTTCGAAGGTATACATGTTATATTTTGCGAAAATAACACTGTCATAGATTTATACCTTTTTGAAAAGTTTCGTGCCTGAAAAAGTACATTTGCGGCACGCATTACTTTTCTTATTTAATTAAAAGAAAAAAACCGCTGAAACTCATCATTTGCTGGTAGAAAATTACGGTGAGCATTCTCCAAACATAAAAACGTGTGAGGCGTGGTTTCGACAATTCAAAAGTGGTGACTTCAATATGCAAAACAAAGAACGTTCTGGTGGACCGAAAAGGTTTGAAGATGCGAAACTGAAGGAGTTGTTGGATGAAGACTCAACTCAAACTCAAAAACAATTGGCAGAAGCGTTAAATGTGTCCCAAGAAACGATTAGCGATCACCAGCAATGGGGGGGGGGGGGGATCTAAAGGATGGGAAAATGAATGATGGCAAATGGAAAATCAAAAATCGTCTGTGAAATGCTGCTGCAAAGGTATGATAGGAAGTAATTTCTGCATCGAATAATGACGGGTGATGAAAAATGGATTTATTTCGAAAACCTTAAGCGCAAAAAATCATGGTTATCACTTGGAATCATTTTGGTTGCAAGGCAATGGTCTGGTCTGTGTATGGTGGGACCAGAGTGGCGTGGTATATTACGAACTATTAACACCTGATGAAACAATTAATACTGATCGTTACCGACAACAAACTATCAATTCGATCCACTTGTTAATAGAAAAACGTCCAGAATGGGCCCGAAGACACAAAAAAGTGATTTTACAGCACGATAACGCGCTGTCTCATACAGCAAAACCGATCAAGGAAGCGTTGAAAGCACTTGGATGGGACATAATATTGCATCCGCTGCAGTCTTCAGACCTTGCCCCGTCCGACTATCACCTTTTAGCGTCAATGGGACATGCGCAGCACTTTGCCAATTTTGAAGAAATTAAAAAATGGCTCGATGAATGGTTTTGCTCAAAGGATAAACAGCTTTTTGTAGAATCAAATGGCCAATACTTTGAATAAATATATTTTTCCATTTTTTGTTAAATTATGTAATTTTTTTACGAAAAACCGGTAATGACTTTCTGGTACACCTGGTAGTTCGTCACTCAACATATTTATTTTAAGTTTTTGACGTAAATCGCAAATATTATCAGCCCAAAAATGGATGCATGTGGTATGGCTTGTGAATGTTTTGACATTACTTTCTACTTATTTTAAAGTGATACATTTATCCTAAACTGTTTATTCCACATGTTTTAAACAAAATATTACTCAGTATGGACTCAGTGTTAATAATAAAATGTAATTGGAATTATACATAATTTGTATGCACAATATCAAACACAAAAAAAGTAAAATCGAGCTGGGGTGCGTTTTCCATATTGTGAATCATTCATCTGACAGTTTTTACGAGAGTTACAGTTACTGTAATTATAGGTGAATCTTAATGTGTTTTATATATACGGTACATCGATGTTGCTAAGCAATGTGAGCAATGTCTGTTTAGCTTGCGGCACTATAGCCGTTATAATAACGTCCTTGCCGTGCTCGTATACGTCGTTTGCTGTTCGCGTTTGTTGTTCGCAAATTTGCAACGCTAACTCTCCTTACTGGGGCAATCATAATAGAATGGCTCTAACAGCGCATTCATTATTAGAAAATACTGCTCGATTATAATGGAAGTACAAACAGATGCGATTTGTAAAAAGAATAAAAATTAATTCTAAATCGTTTCTTTTTCATGACACAATATCTTTAAGTATTTTATTCTTTGATTAATTAATTCGAAGAATAAAACACTTACAGTAGTTCTGGTTATCAAAACATGAGAACATTAAATATCGTTGGTAATGTCGACACCTGAAAATTAATCTTGGCTTTGGGTGTGCGAGTGATGATTGTCATCTATGGTTATGTTATCAGCTGTTCTATCGAATTAGTAAATGTTGGCGCTGTTCTTTTCAGTACATTTTTTTAGTCTTTAGTAACTCATATGAATTTATATAGTGCATAGAGTAAACTAAATTGAATAGGATATCTTAGGTGGCAATATTCTTATAGTGTCATTTATTATAATGACTAATTTTTAACTACATGCATTGCAAAGATATATTTCAACAACGAGCACTGACCGATGAAAATGATTTATGTAAAATAACTAAGAATGACTAGTATCTCTGACAAAATATTTGATTTTACTTTGTTAAGCAAAAATAATCAATTTTTAGTTTTTCATATTTTGAAAGTTTAATATCTCAACAATATACATACGCAGTGCAAATGTAAATTCACATATTTATCGGATATATGGCAACAAATAACGACAGTGGCGATGAGGACATCAATACATTTAAAGTTTTACTGAAAATGCAATTGGAAATTGCAGATGTTAATGGAGGGACTAACCCATCAGATGTCATCCAAATTCTACTGATGATATGGTAAATGGGATATAGTCTACATATTACCATAATTTGTCTACAAACACAAATCAAAATCATTTTATCCATCGAGATATGATTCCTGTAATGACAACGCACCAAGGGTAAAAACACTGTATAAAACAAAAAGTTTAGGAAGCTATTCGTTCAATTTATGAAGTCCTATCTTTTGCAGATTTATTAGAAAGATGTGGTTTCGTATGGTAATTTGCTCCGAAACAATGCAAAGTAAAGGGTATTTCAAATTGCGCGGTTTTTTTTAAGAATAAATAAAACACATAATTTGCATTCACTTTCAGAAACTTTTTATTGGTAATTGAAGTATCAGTTATGACATTTATATGCGAAAAATAATATCTGCCAAATGGCCTCCTCTTGCAGCTCCACAGACTTTTTTGTTAAAATTTTCAATGACATTTTGACATAATTGAGGCTCTATCTCACCAATGACACGAATAATTTCATCTTTCAAAGCAGGAATTGAGTGTGGATTGTTTTTAATAAACCTGACTTTACACATAATCCCAAAGAAAATAGTCTAACGGTGTCAAATCACATGATCTTGGTGGCCAATTAACATCACTGTTTCTTGAGATTACACGTCGAGGAAATTTTTCTCTCAATAAATCAATTGGTTCGTGTGCAAAGTGAGGTGTAGCGCCATCTTGTTGAAACCACATATCCACATATTAATATTCAGGCCACAAAAATTCGGTTATCATCCGACGATATCGATCACTATTGACAGTTACAGCTTCACCAGCAGCATTTTCAAAGAAGTAAGGTCCAATTACACCACCTGATCGTAATGCACACCAAACAGTAACTCGTTTAAGATGCATAGGTTTCTCATGAATAATTCGTGGATTTTCTTCACCCCAGATACGGCAATTTTGTTAATAAATGAAGTTGATATTTTAAGAGTCTTCTTTAATATATTATATAAAATGTGCTTTTGAAATGTAACCCAAAATTGCATCAAAAATTTTGCCATTTTTGTTGCCATTTTTGTGAGTTAATAATTTTTTTCTTGATCTACGATCTCACGAAGGTTGATTTTTTATAAGTCAGTGCTTAAGAAACACTTCCGTAAGAGAGAAGTGTGTTTTGCAGGCCACATTTCAGTTACCTCCATATTGTTCGCCTTTTTTTAGTAAAAATACTGATGAAGCGTATTCAATAAAAATTTTTATAAAAACTAGATTCATATCTCTCCTTTAAAAATATTCAGGACATTTTTTGCACTAACAAGGTAGAATACCGATTAGAACAAAATCGCTTGTCAAGATTTTTCACGAAAAAAAAAGTATAAATTATTATATAATTAATTAATAAGGCTAGAATACAATCTTTGAAAAATTATGCGAAATGGATATACAGTGTGCGTTTTGGCTTTCAACGGGACAGATTGTGTGCGGAATTTGTTTCGTACGGGTATTTTGCGGTAGTTTTCCAGATGCGACACTGTTTAATTGTCTGCTGATGATAACAAGTTAGTTGTCGAAATACGTATACAGAATACGAAAGTTAAAATGGAAAGGGGTTATATATCAAGCTTCAGTGATTAAGTTAATCAACGACGGGCTCCATCAAAATTACCTAGCATTACGGAGTTAAGTTAGCCGATCGCCACCACTGCACTATCTGGTATACATTAATATTTCAGAAACTAAAGCATTTAGGAATTACTTGTAAATACTGAAACTAGTAAATAATTTATTATTACTAATTTCATTAATATGTGTAGCACGTTTCATTTTTTAGTTTAAAACTTTTGTTAAGTTAAAACTTTATGTATTTTAAATTTCATAAAAATATAATTGAAAGATACCGGTTTCCAAAATTTTGAACGAATGTGTATGTGCTCAAACGAATAATCGACTTAGTATAACATAAAAATAAATCCATTAACTTTTTCTCGCAATCCGTTTTTATTACAACAAAAGATAAATAATTCAGGTCCATATAGTCACAAGCAGATCTTTTAATCTAGTAAATTGATTGAAGATAAAAATAAAATGTTTCAATTTAGTACTATTTTAATTCTGCTTTTTTTTGTTTTCTGAAAATCGTTAATAGTGAACTGGATTCCTTTTGCATGACCAACCGATTCCGTAAATGTCTCCTGTTGTAGTGGCCGAAGTTATTGTGTGAACCCTTTACAGTCTGTTCTTTTTTGCTTTTTGGCCATTAGCAAGCTTGTGGTGATATGTAAAAGAAGTTAAAATGTGCGAGATGTTACTCCGAGATTTTTTCCACATGATTGATTAACACTGTCGGTTTTAAACGATATTTATTTAAAAAGGAATACAAAGAATTACGAAACATATGATTAATCCTTTCTGAATATATAAATTTAATCTATTACGTTTGTATTTTGTTTATTTTTTTTCTACCAAGTATTTCTTGGGGTATCATCACCTGCTGGGTAGTTATAAATTGAAATCTTATCTGATGGCATAAATTTGAGTAGTAAATGACTATAAACCGTCATCACTTTGAAAACATAATCTTCATGTAGTATTTATAGCACTAGTAAAAATTCTATAGCGTCCATAAATTTCGTTGCTAATTATGGAGCTGTTTCTGTTCTTGTTTTGGTCAGCTTTGACTTTTTTGCTTTCGTTTTCTTCTTCGAGCCAGACCAAAATATCTCTCGAAACCCTTTTCGTCCAAAAATAGAATTTACCTGCCAATCAATGTAAACAATGCTTCTCAAATAAAACTAAAAGATATTCGAGCAATTCTTGATCGGAAAAAAACATCCTCGAGTCTCGTTCTTTCGAAGGATATGGGATGTTAAATCTAATTAATTATATCCTTATTTTTCTTTTTAGAAGGTTTCCTTTAGTTTAGATTTTTATTTTGTTGTTCGATGATATTATCTTTGTAACACGATGTATAAAAAATAATTTGGTATGAATCGAATAATAATTACTAATATACACTCGTAATTAATTGGTTGAATAAGAATAATAATATATTTTAATCCTTCGAACAAATAACATTTGCTATACACAACCTATGTATATATAAACAATTTCAAAATATATGAAACTTAGAATTTAATATATTGTGCTAATATTTTCTTGGTCAGCTGTACATGCATGAATCTTTTAAAAATTCAAGGTTCTTCAAGGTCTTTTTTTAACATTTGAGGATCATGATATAGTAATACTAGTTTTCATCACTCCACTAGATAGCCTGCCCCGCAATTATCTCTTGGATGACTAAGAAACATGATTTTCAACAATACTTTAAAAAATAACAAGAAGTTAAGAATATATGGTACGTCATTGTAGTTCAAACAATGAAACCATAGTAATAAACATTGCTAATATTAGAGTATGATACTTTTATTAATATGTTAATATTTTGTCGTCGAATTTCGTATAAATCAAATATTACATGATCAATATTATAATTGTAATAATAACCGGTGTCCGGTATATTGGCCTTACGGTATTCATTAATTATTGCTAGCGAGATTCAGTTTCTTACTGGGACGTCTACTACTTATATCGGATGTAGCTATTAACAAGTTTTTTTCGCTAGTAATTTACAATTTGGAATCGAAGACATTTCTGATTTACGTTATAAATAACAAAAAAAAATAGGTTACTAAACCGAAATCAATTTTTTTCACTATATTTTATTTTATTTTAAATCATTTATGAACAAAGACAAAATAAAGCGTGATGATATTAATTTTATATTGAATATAATAATAACTATAACTTTGAAGATATAGAAGCAACAGCAAGCAATAAAAACAATAAAAGTGTAGAAATGAAAAACAAATATTGGGTTGGCAACTAAGTACTTTCGGTTTTTACTGATAGAGAGCGTTGCTTTATTTTTTGTATAACGTATGTTAGTGCTGTACTTTACCGTTTGTCGTAACTTCAGAAGCAAGTAGTGCGTGATTTTTTAAAGCTATTAGTTGTGGGTTAATTTTAAATGGAGTGCAGAAACGAACATTTTCGACATATTTTACTATTTTATTTCCGTAAAGGAAAGAAAGCTGCTGCGGCTCAGAAAAAGATATGTGAAGTTTATGGTGCTAATTGCTTAACAGAGCGCACGTGTCAGAATTGGTATAAAAAATTCCGTTCTGGAGATTTTTTCCTCAAAGATGACCAACATTCTGGTCGGCCTACTGAAGTTGATGATGACCTAATCAAAGTTATATTTGAAGAGGATCATCATATAACTGTTCGAGAGGTTGCGGAGAGGCTGCATGTATCGCACACAACAATTGAAAAACATTTACAATGTCTTGGGCTAGTTAAGAAGCTTGATATTTGGATATCTCACGAATTGAAAGAAATTCATTTAACACAAAGAATCAACTTTTGCGATATGCACCTTAGACGAAATGAAACCGACCCTTTCTTAAAAAGAATCATCACTGGTGATGAAAAATGGGTCCTGTACAGACACATAGTTCGAAAACGATCATGGAGCAAACACGATAAACCAGCTCAAACCACATCGAAAGCTGAATTGCATCCAAAAAAGATCATGCTGTCAGTTTGGTGGGATTACAAAGGTGTTGTGTTTTTTGAGCTGCTTCCAAGGAATCAAACGATCAATTCTGATGTTTACTGTCAACAATTAATAAAACTGGATGAAGCAATCAAAGAAAAACGGCCCGAATTGTCAAATCGGATAGGTGTAGTTTTCCACCAAGATAATGCAAGGCCTCACACATTTTTGGCAACTCGTGGGAAACTATTGGAGCTTGGCTGGGAAGTGATGCCACATCCCCCATACAGCTCTGATCTAGCACCATCTGATTACCATTTATTACGAAGTTTGCAGAATTCTTTGAATGGTAAAACTTTCACAAATGACGATGACCTAGGTGCGAGTGAACACCTAGTTCAGTTTTTTGCTGATAAGGACCAGAAATTTTATAAGCGCGGAATCATGCAGCTGAAAGAAAGATGGCAAAAGGTCATTGAGCAAAATGGAAAATATATAATTGATTAAAAACTATTCTTTCTTTAAAAAAAAGTGTTTTATTTTATACTACAAAACCGAAAGTACTTAGTTGCCAACCCAGTAGATTAGGTGAAATAATATGTTATAAACACAAAATATTAATGAAAATTAAAAAAACATAAGTAGAAACACTAAATTAAAAATACGGAAAATATTAATATTATTTAATTAGCAACTAATTATCAAAAAATATAAACCCTTATAACAAGATAATGTAAGTCATTTTAAAACTAGTTGTACAATAAATGTTGATTAATGAAAGGGGTCCAAGTATAATCCATTGGTATTTCTGCACATATGTGCCAGTGGAGCCTTGTAAAAAACATTGGTTCTTGCCCTAGGTATTGAGAAAGTTGCCAACGATCTAGTATCAAACCTAGGTATGTCAATTTGAGACAATAGCTCAGTAGAATCAATAAAATTATTTATTAACTTAAAAAGAACACCATGTAAACCTATGTAACGAAAACGATATAGTTAATGAGTAAAGATGTAGAATGAATGAAAATATTTGAAACAAATCTTTGAGAGTTTTCTGAGGGAAAAGGAAAGAAAAAGACAATATATAACCCAACCTTCGTTTGTTTTTTTCATCCACAAATTCTGCTTAACATTCGCCTCTCTCACACTTCGATCTTGTTCTGTAGATTTGTATTTATTACTCAAGCCTCAAAATCCATAGTAATGTAGGCTGAATAACCGTTTTGTACAGTATTTTCTTTGTATTCGCTGATAGGTGTTTGGATTTAATATAATGTCACAACATCCCTGTACATTTATTAATTTTCTCTTGTTTTAGTCCTATATATTGCTTATTGGCATTCCTAAATACATTCCTGTCCTTAAAAGTTCTTACTCGGTTCTGCATTTGCATCACCAAAGCACCACCTCTCCATACTATTTTAATGATGCGTTTATTCTTGAGTTGCATGTATTCAATCTTTTGTTCATTGATTTTTAACCTAAGCTTTTTCGCTGTTGCTATTAGTTGTTCCGTTATATTTTTTAGTTTTCTTTTGCTTTCTGCTATTAACACCGCATAAACAAAACATTGGTGACCACTGTTCTGTATCCAACCGTAAGTTAAATTGCAATATGGACAATTGATTTCCCTGTGTTTTAAGTCCTCTCTTTATTCCCAATTCATTTATTTCTTCACCATATATAATACTTTAATTGCTGCCATTGTTTCTCCAAGCACCATCAACTTGATTAGTTTCTCTGAGACCTTAAATCTACACAATGACCTAAGACATTTTGGTTACTTGGGTCATATGCCGTTTTAAAAGATTAACGAATACTGAGATAAATAAAATATTGGAATAGTAAAATGTGAGAGAGGATGGTATGATCATATAGAATAGGGAAAGAAAGATTCAATAATAAAAAATATTATTAAGTAGAAGATAAGGGGATATTGGCGTAAAAGCAGCTGGAAATAATATATTATTAAATATTTGGAGAAAATACGGGATGAAGATTGAAAACGAAGAATGGAAACATGGAAGAGAATATCAGAGTAGATGTAGAAACACAGCAACTTGTAAAATAAAGGAATAGAAAACAAGTTAAAGAGAAGGGTCACCACAAAATTGTTGGGTATTCAATCACGTGTCTTGACATTTCTCAAAAGGACTTTCTCCAGAACATTTCAACGAGTTCTCCCTCATTTTCTTTGGTTTGCTAGAAAACATTTTGCTGCAGTTTTTGTGTGATTGTCACTGAGTAATCATGATTGATTTTCTGAGTAGGAGTAAAACAACTACCGAAGAATATTATTCGACATTAGTGACCATTCTGCGAGAACAAAATTAAGGTAGGGAGTCCTGGAAAGTTGAGATGTTTTGTTTTTGCAGGGAAATACTTCTTCACACATATAACATATTGCTATAAAAAAAAATGGTGATTACTTTCCGAATTACGTGAATACTCTCTTTATACACCTTCACCTAATTTGGCTCTTTTTGATTGTCATATCTTCTTTTAATAGAAAAGAAATTTGAAAGCTCGTAAATTTTCTTCTAACGAGAAGGTGATAGAAGCTGTAGAGATCTGGTTTGCAGAGCAAGGTGAAGATTTTTTTCGAAAGACTAGAGGCGAAACAAGTTCTTTGAAGTAAGTGTATAAATTAAAAATAGACTATGTTGAATAACAAAATATTTCGAATCTTTTTGCTTCTTTAGTGGCTAAAAATTTATAAAAAAATATATTTAATATATTGGGTCTGGGAAAAAGTTCGTGGCGTTTTTTCAGTAAAATTCAACTGGTCCCCGCATGGCGCGTGGACGAATTCATTTAAACCGAATATGCTCCATTATTATCGACAATGTTTCGCCATTTTTTTGGTAGATCCATGATCCCATCGGTGAAAAACTTCTGTGGTTTCTGGTCGAAAAACTGAATCAAGTAGTTTTCACAGGCTTCTTTTGAAACCAACTTAATTCCATTGAGAGAGTTCTGCAGAGATCGAAACAGATGATAGTCAGAGGGTGCTATATCCGGACTGTAAGGTGGGTGCATCAAAACTTCCCAACCAAACTCTCTCAATTTTTGACGGGTCATCAAAGAAGTGTGTGGTCGGGCGTTGTCATGATGGAAGACAACACCTTTCCTATTAATCAATTCGGGCCGTTTTCTTTCAATCGCCTGGCGTAATCTCTCTAGTTGTGCACAGTAGAGTTGAGAATCAATCGTCTGACCAGTTGGAAGTAGCTCGTAGTGGACGATTCCCCTCCAGTCCCACCATACACACAGCATCACTTTTTTTGGCGTCAATGTTGGCTTAGCGAACGCTTGTGACGGCTCACCATCCTTTATCCACGATCTTTTACGCTTCCGATTATCGTACGTAATCCATTTTTCATCTCCGGTTATTAAACGTTTCAGAAACGGCTCGATTTCATTCCGTTTCAGCAGCGCATCGCAGATGTTAATTCGGTCAATCATGTTTTTCACGCTCAACTCGTGAGGAACCCATACGTCAAGCTTTTTTTTGTAACCAGCTTTGTGTAAATGGTTCAAAACAGTTTTGTGGTCAATGCCTAGCTCCATGCCAATATCGACACTGCTGATATGCTTATCTTGTTGGACTTTTTCAAGAATTTCATCAGATTTTTCAGTGATTGGACGACCGGAGCGTGACTCATCTTTCACATTGAAATTTCCAGAACGAAAGCGAGCGAACCATTTCCGCGCAACAGATTTCGATAAAGTACCTTCACCGTACACAGCACAAATTTTATCACAAGCCTGCGCAGCGTTCTTCCCCTTATCATAATAATATTGCAGAATATAGCGAAATTTCTCATTATTCTTCTCCATTTTCAAGTGCGAATAACTTTCCAACCACTGCACCGATTACAATGTTTCTACGCTCAAACTAACGTTCGGAAGGTCGTCTAAAAAACGGGCCGTCGGTGGTGTCGCTGTGACTTGTTGTTCTTTAGTTATCGGCAACCAATGCCATCTATCGGGAAAAACGCCACGAACTTTTTCCCAGACCCAATATTAACAGAAATTAAAATTAGGTTCAAGAGCAATAATTTACAAGTAATTAGAGTTATAAAATATGATATAACAGATTTAAAAGCGATTGTTTTAAGTGTTTTCTTTTGACATAAAAGCTTTTCTTACGTATGTACTTACTATATAAGTATGTGTGTAGATGCATTGCGTTATTCCAAATATATACAGATTTACATTGGTATAAATGGACTGTACATGACTATATTTTATTAAGACATTTATATATCGATAACAATATTATATGCTCACTCGCTTACGTGCTTACAGGGATAATTTCATTGATAATAAACAACTAATCATAATAAATGTCAATAGGCAATTCAAGCGTCTAATGTGGCTTACGCTTAATTACAAGTTGATAACGTTGGTAGGAATGGATACTTAGATACATCTCTCTAGTTATGTAATCGTGAATTCTTGTTTACCTTCGGTTAATATAACATTAGCGGTAACGTCCTACGTATTTTGCAATACTCTCTGCACTCTACTCGGTTAAAACTATAAATGTACATACATATCCTACGTATGTACTTACGAAGTGTATTTCAAAACATTAGAAGTATTTATAGCAGGTTGTAATTTTAAATTCTTATATGTAATGTATATATAGTCGTTGTATCGTTTTGTTTCGGGATTCCTCACTTATACTGGCGCTATTCTTGAAGAAGCGAGATAAGTAGAAATATGAATTATATGCAGATGGAAATTGAGGTATGAAGCATAATAGGAAATTGATATAAAAACTGATTAAAACGGATGAAAGTATATAGGAATACTACCTCACCTAAAAGGAAAAGAAGCTTTTATAATTTATCTATTAAAAGTATAAAAAGCCAATTACAAAATCTACGTTCAATCAAATTTAATTTTCTATTTTAAATTTTGCTTATTTATTTTCTAAATTATTACTACCCGAATTTTGCGTGAGTACTCCGTAATTCTTTCCACGCCTTATTCAATTTGTCATACAAAATAAAACCAGACGAGATTTGTATTAAGTGGGGCAATAAGTATCACCCTATTGGAAAGTGCTGCCATTTGCAAAAATGGCAGCATCGTATGTGGGTTTGGTTTTGATTTTGTGAAATAGAGACGTGCGAAATTTATAGTGAATAAAAATAGTGCCCCTATATAATACAGCCGTAAGATTTTGGGTCTCATCGACGAAGTAGATAATTTTCCATCAAAATTGATCATGAGTGACGATGCTCATGTTTATCTCAGTGGCCGCGTCAATAAGCAAAATTCTTGATTCTAGGGGACGGAAAATCCATGTCTAATTTATGAAGCACTATTACACCCTCTTAAAGTTATCGTGTGGTGTGCACTTACGTGGGAAAAGGTGATTG
This sequence comes from Dermolepida albohirtum, assembly GCA_031893035.1. Taxonomy (NCBI): domain Eukaryota; kingdom Metazoa; phylum Arthropoda; class Insecta; order Coleoptera; family Scarabaeidae; genus Dermolepida; species Dermolepida albohirtum. The sequence continues at coordinate 35,448 of JAVIWB010000035.1, read as the reverse complement.
AACATTATTTTAATGCTATTACGGTGAACAACGACCGCTATAGATCCATGCTGACTGAATTTTTCTTACCGCGATTTGACGATTTGCATTTGGAGGACATGTGGTTCCAACAGAATAGGGATAGTTGTCATAATGCACGCGACACAATGTGTATTTTGAAGAATGCCTTCCCAACTAGATCTCCCGATATGACTGCCACCTTAACTTCTTCCTCTGGGGATATTTGAAGTCGTTGGTATACGTGAATAAGCCCCGCACCTTGGAGCAGTTAAAGAACAACATTCGAGCCAATATTGACAACGTAACACCACAAATGCTACGCACAGTTATGCGAAATGTAATCAAAAGAGTCCAAATTTGCATGAACGTCGACGGCGGCCATTTATCGGACATAATTTTCCACAATTAATTGGAACAAAATTTATAAATGCGAATAAAAATAATCAGTTAAAAACCAAATGAGTTTTCACTTTAAACAAAATTTATGGCGAAGGAAAATCAGATGATGCTTTTTACCCCACCCTGTGTATGTGAAGTAAAAGCGACTTCATTTAAATGCCAGGTTTAGATTTAGCGGCATTTTTTGTTTTGCGGTTGGCTTCTCTAAATCTTCAACATACGTAGCTTATACGATTGTAAAATATAGAAAGCAATGCAAAAGAAGAGCGTATTATTATTGTTAAAACGCATTACAAACTCGGTATACATTTTGAGGAGACTGCACAAAAGCTATAACGAATGTTTGGGCTTCGACTGTTTGGAAATTTATTATAAAATTTGATGAAATTGGTTAAATAATAGACATAAGACCTCGTTACCCACGTTAATACTAAATGAGTCAATATTCTGTGAGAATATTGAGATGATCGGTGGCTGCAAACCACGTGTAACAGTGGCACATTGATCTGCTAATATTTACTAAGCAGCAGTACCTTTATGCACACATAATTTAACCGACACAAGAGCTAAAGCTTACCAACCATTCTTACATCGAGAAATCGTTGGTTTGTTTTTAGAACATTATAAAATAGATTCTCGATTTGATTGAAAAATCAACTTCAGCGTTGTGGTTAATTTTTATAGACGAGTTCGAAAATAAACAAAATTTTCACATTTATTGCTTTGAAAATTCTCGCACAATCTATAAAGGAAGAAAATATCTCAAACGGGCCACTTTGTGATATGTCTAATCATCTTCCAAGATGATGGAACTGCAACTGTAAACGACGATCGTTTACCATAAAATTATAGCAGATTATTTTTGTACGGACTGGACGACTTAAATCTTAACTAAATGTTCCAGCGTGGACGGAGACATCTACCATATATTAACAATATCCTGGTCGCGTAATTTCGCGAAATTGCACAATCAATTGGGCAACAACTTCTTATTAACTTTTAATGTGATTTCTTTTTAATTATATAAAACCCAAAGTCTACACCAGTAATTAGCAAACAGTTTACAGCATCTGACGTATCACCAACAATTGACCAAAGTATATGTGAAATTCTAATTGAGAATTTTGCGAAAATTACAAAGATTTCCAGTTGCTCTTTGCTTGATATAATTTTTCGTAATTAATCGGAGAGTTTGCGCTTTAATACTTGAACATTCAATCATAAAGAAATACAATTTTTTTTTATTTTCAATTCAATTTCGGAACGCATGTTGATGACTGAGTGAATGCACGTTTGAAGGGTCAGATTTTTTAAGTCTTTCATATATTCGTTTGGTAATCTTTTAATGATTACAATATGTTTTTGCTAAGATATTGTAATTAAAAATATATATCTATAGACCTATTTGTCTGTGCCGCCCCTATATAAACGATTTTTGATATAAATCAAGACTGTTATAACTTTATATTTCGTATTTCCTTACTTCTTTATTAAAAACAGAAACAGAGAACAACTAATATTTCAAAAGAAAGTACATAGTTAACGTAACGTCGAGCTATCTCTTATTTCTTCTTTTTGTACGTGTTTACATCTAAGCTATTATTCAGTAATCCTTCAGGCAAGCAATATAGTTTAGACATATGTTGCATGTGTATTTTAAAGTATTTCTTTTAAAAGGTGTATTAAGTTGTGCTGTTCGTTTGTGCGTTTTCCTCTTTTTTCGTATGTTAAACATATTTGCCGTCTTTCAACTTACGTATCTGCTTTGCGCCTTTTTCCACTATAAACACGAAGATTCACACATGAGTTTTGCGAGAATACAGTAATAAAATCTCTGTTTATCTTGGTAATCGTTTGTCTCGAGGAGTTAAAATACAACACGGTTCATAGGTCAAGTTATTTCTTGTCTTAGAACAAACTGCACTGTCGTTTATTGAAATTACACCATTTCAAAATATCCTTTCCATTATGTGTAAAATATTATCTTGTAATTCATATATTTGTTTCTACAAATAGCGCGACGTGTTGCAGTGTTGCAGTGAACGGACATTTTTGCGATTCGTTAAACGTATGTATTAATCAAATTTTCGTAATGCATAAATTTACAAAAAGGGGAAAAAAATGCCCTGTGAACCCTGTTTAATATATTCATATAATAAAACACTACAATTCCCGTCTTGTCTTTTGTTACGTAACAATAATAATTTTGCATTACGGAAGGTTTCTATGAAAGGATATCGTTACAAGAGATAATGAGATAATTTGTATACTATTATCGTCTTTTGTATACCATATACACATGTCTCAAGAAGGTAGATCTTATTGAAGGTATTATTTTTGCTGGTATGTATTACACAGTACGCGTTTATATAAATAACGCGAACATAGTTTAGTGGTATAGGATTGAGTAGATTATGGTCTTGACATTTTACTTTGAGACCCTGACTAGTAATACTAAACAACTTTCACAGTATTAGCGCATATTTTAAGAAAGATTCTTTAAACTGTTTATTAAGCGTCTCTATTACGCTTTTTATTTCAATTATTAAATTCTAAAATACCTAAAAGGAAAATTTTATATTTATATATTCAGTCTTTATTCATTCATTTGCCAAATTTAAAATACCCAGTGTCTCGAAAATGTACATATGTATATACGTCAATGCATTAGCTACCAATAAAAAAAATCACACATATTTAATTCACTAAGATCCTAAATAGTGATATTACATGCTATAAATTGATGCCAATTTAAACTCGCATGAGAAGTTAATCGAAAATATAAAGTTCAAAAGACTGCGTGGGTCTCTGATCGCTAAAATACGTCCCACGAGCAGCAAACTGAGTCCAAAAATGATATTAATACGTTCATACTGGAAAGATAAAAACGAATCTTAATTACAGAAGGCAAGACCGAAATGGAAACCACAATTTAATGATATACGTATGTAATCCCCTAATAGAAACTTGTTTTGATATTGTGGTATTATACAGCCAGAGTATTGAAATAGTTAACCACCATAGACTTGTAAGATTTAAAATTGTCTGTTAGAGGAATATGTTGATGTAAATATAAAAGAGACCATTATTATATTACAATGTCTCTGTAGTTGGAAACCGTTTAAAAATTAGTCACGCACGCGTAGTATTTGGTATATTACTGATCAAATGTAATGTACTGTTAGCAACGGTCGTTAATTCCATGAATGAAGCTATTATATAGTCTTCATTGATTCCTTTAATTTCAGGTAAAAGTATTAAAGTTATTCCGCATTCTTAATAATGTGGACAGGGTCTTTAATTGTTTGAGCCAGTAATTTAATTATGTCTATCTCAACTATCATTCAAGATATATTTCATATTTTGAGATTTTGTTTACTATTGAACGTTTTTATTGGTGACATCATGTTTCTGGATTGTATGGTACTTCTTATTCAAATGATTCTTACAATATTATTATCCAAACAGGTAATAAATACCTCTAACTCACTATTATTTGTATTCTAGATATGTATTTCCACAATTAAGTTGTCATCTTCAGTAAGACAGAAGTACAATGTTGAAACATTGACTCACAGGAAAACCGCGAAACACTCTATTAGACCTACACACAAACATTGACTTTAAAATTTATATTTAGATCACTTACCATTGTCTAAAACTACCACTGCATTCCACCCCAGCCTTAACCGCTTGTCTCTGTTTTACTGGTCGTAATATTCTAAGAATTCACATAAACAGGAGTATGGAATTGAACCTCTGTTCGTGTTGAAAACAATATTTTTGTTTTTGACTATGAAAATACTTTTCCTCGAATTACTTAAATTTTTAAATAATCTTAGACAGTCCGATGTTATATTATAGTTTGTATCTAAAACATGTTGTGCGACACTGGATTTTTCCGGCATACCGAATAACAACAGTTTCATATATGCTAGATTTTTAGTTTACCTTAACTTTATCTTTCGCGTGTCTTAGAAGTGATATTATTGAATTACCGGATCGGAAAGCAACTTGAAGTCCGCGTTCTTTAATAATAATAATAATAATTTATTGATGTATATGTACATACACACGTCATTACATTATATAAATAAATAAATAAAAACACAAAAAAGAAAACCTTTGTGGCTCACAATTAATACACCACCAAACACGTTAAAACTCGCAAGATTTATATAAAACACCAGAGTAACAATGAAAACATAAAAACACAAAAATGGCAATGTCAAAATTTATATTTCAGAAAGTCATTTACTGAATAGAAACAGTTCTCCACCAGCACTGGTTTTATTAATGTTTTGAGACTAATCCATGGTAGGCTCTTAAACCTATCAGGCAAAGCATTGTATTATATATCTTCACGGCCATGTAATTTGAACTTAGCTGACTTTTCCCAATGCGATGATACGGTATGACCAAACTACTCTGGTTTCGTGTTTCATATTCATGAAAATCACCATTTTTACAGAACTTATCTGGCGACTTATGAACAAACTCCAGGCAAGCAAGTATATACAAGAATTTAACAACTGTGTTTAAATTGTTTGTAAAACCGTGTTAAGATATTAAATTAATTAATAACTAATATAAGTTCGTGAACTTCAACATGTTTCTATTTTTACACAAAGGCCATGAATTCGTCAAAAAATTTTGCTTCAATAATGTATCAAAATGTATCCTTACTAATCGATACAATTTCCATCTGCTTGAACAAAAAGGCATACATAAAAAATATTTCTTAAAATAATGTTTTTTTCAGTAAAGATGTCGAGATATTTAGAGAAATAATTTATTGAAGATATATTTAATGAATATGGTGAATACTCTAGAATTACGTAGTTCAAATCGTTAAGTTCTGAAACTTGTGATGAGACGTCTTGTATTATTATGTAATACAATAGATCCCTGACTTCTTGTGAAAGACGAACCCTGAATTATCAGTTTAATTTGAATGTATTGGTAGTACAGGAATGATACACCTTACACCGCATACAAATGTTATTAGAATGATCTGTAGGTGAAGTGGAAGCTTTGTTTGTTATAGCTAACAGTAATCTCTTTATTATTGCTATGGTGGCCTCGCCATGGGCACTACGTTTATAGGGACGGTCGTCCACGCGTTAAAATTTTATGCCATTCAAAAAAACGACAAGGAAATACTTGAACGTAATAAGTATTATTCTTATACAGTGCAAAGATTAGTTGTCTCATTCACATTACGAATCTCTCTTTCATCACAAATATCGCATATTATTGCGCATTACTGTACACAAAAGGAGAAACCAATATTTCACATTCATCTGATTACTAAGGTTACAAATATTTTAAATGAATAATATTTGTTAATAATAGTAATAATAAACCTCTTTTGATTGTAAAAGTTACATTTAATGTAATAGTTTCGACTACAGTGCATAGTCAATCATTCAAAATTAAAAATGAATAAAGTCAAGTACATATAACTTATAGGGTTAGAAGAGATTTAACTGTTATATTCCTAAAAATATTTTTCTGGCAGGCTTTTAATTGATTAATTGATTACTTATTGAACATACGGTAGAAATACAGCAATGTTTCTCCGATTAATTTAAAGGCAACTTGCTGTCTGTTTCGCATTCGTTAATGAGAAGAGAAAGCTACGTTTGCGCGTAAATAATATCAGGTAGGCCATGCGTTTTATATATCCACCTGATGTGCATTTGTTTTATCTACGTTTTCGCTCTCTTATATCTATATATAACACATATACTGTACAAATACACAGAAAGAATTTATTGAGTTGTAACCAACTCGATCACAAAAAGGAGGTCACACATAATCTAATATTATTGTATCATAAACATACATATACTTGTAGAATTGGTGCAGAACATAATTCACGTGATTTCGATTTGTTTCGATTGTACGTCTATGCACGATATATTCAATAATATAAAATATATCTATTTTACATACTAACAATAAGTAAATTCTATCTGGCGCAACTTTGGTGCTAAATTTATGCGATATTGCAACAGTTTTTATTTTTCCACGTTGTTCTCTTTTTAATTTCTCGCCTGTATATCTCTGTGTCGAAACTAAACTTTATGAAATTATCGAATTACCATACATTTTTAATAACGAAAAAGACAGAGAGGGAAATACAGAGCAAGCGAACTAGTGTAACTACGTTCACATAATTCGCAATAACGTTTACAATGGTTTTACGAAAACAAATCAATGTTGATGTAATACATTAATTATAATTTAAACTTGGGTTTCACATCTGGTTTTCTTTTGATCAATGCAATGGCATTAATAATTTATTTAATAAAACAAGAAGTATTATTTATAAATAAAATTTAAAGAATATTTACAACCTTAAATTTTAGAATTAGTTGCAAAAATGCTCGTATAGATTATACGAGGTGTGTAAATAAAGTAATAAGACTTCTATAATTTTTGTATTCAATTAATATACAAGTCCACAATGCCTCTGTCAAAGTAGTTGCCTTGGGAAGCCACACAGCGCTGGAGACGGTTTCTTCACTCTTCATAGCAATGCTGGAATTCCGATACTGGAATTACCTTTAGCAGGTCGGTTACTGCATGCCTTTTCAATATTCTCCATCCAAAATGCTGTCCTTTGAGTTAAATTTTAAATTTCGGGGAAAGGAAAAAGTGGCAAGGACCCAAATCTAGTGAATAAGGTCCCGGTGGAGCCATAGGAATGTTTTTACTTAATAAAAAAACATATTAATCGAAATCGCTGTATAACAAGGCGCTTTTTTTCAAAGACTTACAAGAACTTGTCGGTAAAAATGTTGGTTTACATTTAGGCCTTGAGGGATTATTTTTTATGTACGATTGTCTGGTTGTCAAGAAACCCAAGCCACCTGAAAACATGGGCCATCAACAAAACACTATCTCGTGTTTCAGATCGCACTAGAAAAACCCGGTACATGAAAAGAATTGCTACGGTTCACTAGTAGATTCCAGAGTATTCAAACTCGTACTGAAAATGCATCAGTTATTGATCCTACTGCTCGGTTAAAGAGGAAGCCAACATAGTTACCAAATTGAACGCTACGTTACAAATCTCATTACTTTATTTACATTCTTTATATTTCATTTACTTCTGATAGTGGTAGATATAACAGGAAAGTTGCAACAATACGCATTTTCGATCCCTTTTTTTTCCCATGCAATGTATTTATTGGAGTTTTATGCTTAAATGCTTCTCTGTATAGAAGATATGTTTGTGTTGGTGTATTCCTCTATCTAGGTCCAACCCAAGATATTTAGCGTTAGAAAGAGTTGATAGGCAATTTTCTGTTTTCATAGAACAGCATAAAATTACTTTATTTAATTTTCAGCTTTACCTAGTTTTGTTTACAGATTTTGATTGCCTAACTATATATTCTATTTTACACTTTTTTCTAGTATTTTTAGAAATAAATAGAGGGAACTAAACACAAAAACAGTGTGACTACAAAATCTTAATTTTTGGATATATAGATATATGTACATATACCTGACCTTTGCTAAGTTTTTTCCTATCGCCAATTTTATTAGCATATATTAGCAGTAAAATGATAAACATGACTGGTATAACCTTTTTTGCGTTATCCGCACCGTTTTTATACACACAAATGACGTTATGTAACAGTTTTATATATATTTGGAAATTATAAATTCGTAATTAAGCTATGCTTTAAAAAGCTGCAGCTTTATCACAAAAAAGTAGCCTTGCTAATATTAATAATTGCGTCATATATTACATTACTTTAATATACTGATATACCGAAACTATATTTATTTATAATATTTATACTTCGAATGAATTATGAGTTTATTAATTTGGTCCAGTGTTTGAATTTTAGATCATCTTATCGACTTTTAACATAATAAGAAATCTCTTTAATATTATTTACTCTGAACATGAGTCGATATGTAACAATATAATTTTTCCTTCAACTCGCATAGAATCTTTTTAAAGCAATATTACAGGCTAATTTAGATATGTACATACAGTGCCTTTATGTCTCATGGATATTTTATAGTTTTTGCAATACAATTGGTTAGATAGTTACTTTTTTAAATCTCTCTCTCTCTCTTTATTGGTAATAGAGCACCAAATTTGTAGCCACATAAAAATGGAAAAGGTTAATTACTTCCTGATATTTTTATTTACATTTTACAAAAACTATATTTTCAGGTTTTTAATTCATTTTTGTTTTATATTCTTTAAAAGTCTTACAGCTATGGATGTTTCTGATCGAAGTTGTAACTTAGTTGTAATGAAGTTGTAATTTGTGTTCATATTACGGCTTGTTTTTCATTAATGTGTGCATTTCTTGGCACCAATCGACACGAGTCCTTTTTTGAGCGGTTGTCGAATTATGTGGTATCCAACGTGAACATAGCTTCTTAACGCCCAAATGTTCATGCAGGATCTTATGCACGCTGGTGATACTAATACCTAGAGATTCTTCGATCTCATGGCATGTTACATGACGGTCTTGCATTATCAATTCAGACACTGCATTAATATTTTTCGACACAACAACATTTATGGGACGACTTCACGAAATTCATCGTACAAAGAACGCTGTCCAAGTTTCAATTCACTATACCAACGATATACTGTAGTTTTCGAAGGTGCTTCATCACCATATAAGGAATTCAGCTCGTAGATGCATTCTTGTTGAGAGAATCCACGCCGAAAGTTATGAAAAATAATTGCGCGAAAATGTTGATTCCATTTTTTCGCTGACATAAAACTTTCAAGTTACTGTCAACAGTAGAAATAGCGACCGGGCAACACATTGGTGTTGCCAGTTCCCGAAATATAAACGGCTACCCTCGTAAAGAAAATTGTTTGAAGCAAATACATGTGTGGTTTAAAAAGTTTCTATAGTTGTTTCTATTTTTTCTTAAATATGTGACTTTAAATACCGTTACTTTAAAAAAAATTATACAATTCCTTAGTTCTTTCTGTATTTTCCCCATTATCCATTACACGTTATTGACATCGAATTAGAAATCTTTTATAACAGTATAGCGCGAATAAAGCATTAGAAAATACAAAGATCTTCTTAGTAAGGATTCTTATTAAATTCCAACATTAACAACTAGATTCTTATTTAGAATATATCGAAATCAAAATACCAAGTCGGTAAAATATGCAAAAATCTACATGGACTGTTAACACGACAAATTCAAAACGATATTTCAAATGAAAAACTAATTTAAACCAAACAGTATATCAAAGCGTAACATGTCTCTCTAACTATATAACAATTACCATGATACCCAGAAATGATTAACAAAGGAAACAGTTTTACTTCCTAGTCTATAAGTTGTATAAGAGGCGTATCAAAATTGTAATGTATACATTTTATATTATGGGAATCTCTTTTTGCATTTATTTTTTATTTATTTGTTCGTTCGTTCGATTTGCTATTCTGTTCTACACTTTGTTGTATATTCACAGATATGCATGTCTGTGTATGTTCTTTTTCCTTAAATATGGATCAGGCGTATCGACTCTTCTGACGTAATAATTTATACATTACATTCTAAAAATATATAAACTCTTGTAATGAATAAATGTATATCTTGTACACATAGTACTTGACTAGTATATGTTTATGCTACTGTAAAATCGAAATGTGCAGCGTTTATTTTAAAAATGCAACAAGAACGAAATAGAGTATGTAAATTAAAATTGCCAACGGTTTAGTCTTACATGCCTATCTTGTTTATCATTTCGCGATTAACTATTTTTTATGAATTTATGAATATATAAATATGAAGGAATTAAACAGCATAAAACTGCTATTTAGTTAAGAATCAAATCTAATAATGTTAATATAAGTATAATTAACTGAATACGTTTTAATCTAACATAATTAAAGTAAATGAATATTTGATAAATGAAAAAACTCAAGCGTAACAACATAAATTTCACATATTTTAAATACTGACTGGAGAATGTCAAGTAGTATTAGTTTGATGATGTAATTTATATTCTTATGTTTTATGAATTACTGTACAATTTGAAGTTAACATTATGTAGATTTCAATAAATATCTTATACGAGGGTAGTTTGACAAGTAGTGAGAATGGAAAAAAAACGAATTTTTTAAAAACAAAATAATTTTTATTTTTCAATATATTCTTATGCCATCTCTAAAATGCGATTCCGGAAGGCTTGCAAAACACTCATTTACGAAAATGATAAGCTCGTCGTTAGACGAAAATTTCTTTCCACCTAGTGCCGTTTTCAATTTTGGAAAAAACCGGAAATCGGAAGGGGCTAGATCCGGCGAATAAGGCGCATGCGGTACTAATTGGAAATGCAACTCGTGGATTTTGGACATCGCAACCGTGCTGGTATGCGAGGGAGCGTTGTCTTGGTGAAACAGAATCTTTTTCTTTGCCATTCCTGGCCGTTTAGCACGAATCTCAACATTTAATTTTTGTGGAAGTTCTGCATAATATTGTCTGTTTATTGTGGCACCTTCCTGAAGGTAATCAATGAGCAAAATGCCCTTTGAATCCCAAAAAATTAATGCCATCACCTTGTTTGCCGATAAAGTGGTTTTCGCTTTCTTTGGAGGTGCAGAACCACGTTCTAACTATTATTTCGACTGTTGTTTAGTGTACTGTAGTGTATCCAAGTTTCATCGCAAGTAACAAATCGCGTACAAAAATCAACCGGATTCCGCTTATAAAGGTCCAAACACTCATTGAAAATGCGCAAACGAGTGAACTTTTGATCAGTCGCAAGCAATCGCTGCACCCATCTTGCCGAAAACTTGGAAAGGCCCAATTCTTTCGTTAAAATGTGGTGTACCCGTTCTGTTGAAATGTTTACCATGTCTGCTATCTCTCTTACTTTGAGTCGTCAATCTTGCGTAATAATATTATGGATTTTTATAATCATTTCCTTAGAAGTCACGATTTTGGGTGCTCCAGAGCGCGCTTCATCAACACAGATTATTCTACCACGTTTAAATTCATTTATCAGCAGACTCACCTAATGTTTCCCGTAACTCATCTCTTATTTCGGTAGCTTTCATACCCTTAATTACGAAGTATTTAATTACCGCACGATACTCTGCTTTTTCCATTTCAACAAAACGACGTGTTACTTCTTTTTCAATCAGCTGTCAAAAATAAACTAATCAACCGATTTATCTAAATATCGGCATATAAACATATAAATAGCCAACCTAAATTACAGTGCATTTATTTTACCAATTAGAGCGCCACCTATGTGTCATTCTCACTACTTGTCAAACTATCCTCGTAATTCTTAATATTCTTGTTTATTTCATATAAGACGTATTTTATATAACACAACTAAAAGAAAACATTACAATTACGAAGAAGTTGTATTATTTTGAAGTTAAAATTATGCAATTTTTATGTTAAAATATTAATGATCAAATCATAAGGAATTAATTGGTGTAATCCAACTTAAAATCGAAATAATAAGAATCTAAAATTGTCCTAATTTTTATCTAGTAAAACTTATTCGAATTATTATTAGTTTCTAGACTATCTAATATATTAAGATATAAAAACTAAGCTCTATATTAAACGATTAAAATACTCCTCCCTCTCAGTATATAAATTAGGTGTAGTTTTAATATGTAGTTATTCACCTAATAAAGCAAACATTTGATGAAATAGTTGCAGTGTTACAACAAAAATTACATGAAACTTGAAACAAGCTATGTAATATACAAGTAAGTGGAGTTTTAATTAATTACTTGACTTGTTCAAGTTTTAAAATCTTACGTAAATGAAATTATTCACTGAAAATTTTCATTTTGATACTACAATTTTAGGAGATGCTCGAATTTAATCAGAACAGTTAATTACATTCAAATTTGGAAACTGTTTCCGAAATTTAAGTACCTAACGTATGCAATGGTGACAAGCCCCATTCCCAAAGCCCAAGCAAAAATTATTTTATCCTTTAGTTAGGTTACTGCAATATTCCTCTGGAATTCTTAAGAAGTTCTTTTGATTTTGCCACAAAAGACCATACAGTTAATACTTTTGCTCGACAATCTCAAAAAAAAGTAATAAGTGGAAGGCCACACAAAGTTTTGATTTTTAATTATTTAGCTCATTGTAAGGATTTTTTTAGATAAAGAAATTTCTTTAAAGGGCATAGAATTAAAGCAGATTTTGTTAAATAAATAAAATTTTATTTTGAAATATTGAGTCGTTTTATATAGCAAGCTAAGTACTGTTTAGTACTCCCTCGTAGCTAGATATTGAATGTATTCTAAAATACCAAAATGTAGAATTAAAATGATTTTTTTATAATTTAATTTTAGTCAACAGTACCTGCATTTTTTTTCGTTTTAATAATTATTGTCGATAGCATGTATAACATTGAGTTCTCTGAGTATGTATTTATTTTAATTTACACAACATATTTTTCGTAAATTTATGCAATATACTACTGAGAGTATGAGATAATGATTAATATACCGTCTTATCTAACAGTAAAACATCTGGTAATCTTATTCTTTCCAATTAACGTTTGACCCAAGTAGACGTTTTGAAATTTCGCGGATGTTTTGAGTAGGTTATGTTAGATATAATTTTATATTCCTAATAGAGTTTTATTTCTAAATTTTGGTTTCATTTTTTTAATAACATATGCATCGCTTTTTTAATATTTATTTTATAGCAGAACGAAATTTCATTATTATTATTATTTCCTCCGACAACTTATAATTTAAAAATGTATATTTGGGGATGGCCAACCATCTCTATTACTTTGAACAAACATCAAGTTTCAGTTTCAAAGGTGGCCAAGAAAGCAAAATGGTTATTTTCATAATTTTTAGTAGTAAAAGGACTTTCGTTTGCGCCAGAAACAGTTGATCCTATTTCAGTGACCACTATTGTACTCGTATATACATATACGTGTACATTATTTTTTTAAAAATGATGACCAAATAAATGTTTTTAAGTGTCGTGACATTGAAGACTTATTTTTTATCAATAAATTACTTACAGGAAGTTATTAGTATTACTATTAATAACATAAATTGGTAAATCACGAAATTAAGTTCGTATTAATTTGGGGTTTTCAAAACAAAGGAATACAAATAAATTGCGGGTAATTATATTTAGATCTGTTATTAAAAATGAAAAGTGGATCCATTGACATAAAATATAAGAGAAAAAAATGAAACAGGATATGTTTTATGTAGTAGGTATGTACTGTTTTTGCGTTGTTACAAAAAGAGAAGGAACGCTGGCAGAACTATGTTTGTTGTATGTGGTAATGTCGCGCGGGTTTAACAATCGAAGGTCGTTTAATATAATTAACAGGATTCGCTTACACCAAATGTCTGTATATATATACATGTAATCTAATTTAACCGAAAACTATGTATTTGTTTTCTATTGAAAGTAAATAGTATATATATGTATATAATACGAACTGTGAGTATATATATATATATATATATATATATATATATATATATATATATATATATATGTGTGTGTGTGTGTGTGTGTGTGTGTATGTGTGTGTGTCTATGTATGTCTGTATATATACAATCGTGCAAAGAGGTATCCACCTACGTAGTTAAATTAGTATGTTATATATGGCAGCACTTTGTGTTTGGTACAATTTTAAAAACTTTATAGCCAAAAATAAAAGCTGACAAGAAAGCATCCGCTTAGAAACTAAAAAAGTATTAACTAAAGATATGGGATTTCTTAAAACAGTTCGTTTTAAAAGAATGAAATAATACACGTAGTCTGCGATAAAATCAACAATCCATCCAAAAATGCCAGACATAAGAAATATTACCGGAAAAGTTATTGTTTCGCTTTTCTGAAAGAGGAAACTCGACACGAAAAATTAGTAAATTAATGGAAGCGCACTGGAGTACTGGACATTATAAGGAAATATAAAAGGGAAAATATCTGTAAAAACAAACACAGATTGGGTCGTTTAAAAAGTCTGCCAACCAGAGATGAACGTAGATAATCAAAAAAATCCACAAGTGTCAAAGAATTTTTGCAGGACTAAAAGAGACAAGAAAAAGCGTGAGTGTTGGAACAGTGCGTTGTACGATCACAGCGGATATTGTTTAAAAGTTTCAGGAAGAAAAGGAATAATATTTGCCAAAAAATACTCGAAGAAGGCAAACCTTTTCGACTTATTTTCCATAAAGGGACTATGGAGACAATCTGGAAAAACTTATTTAGGATTTAGATTACCATAAAAAAGGTCGAGGCTCCGTGGTAGTTTAGGGATGTATGGTCACTATACGAGTGGCGAATGAAAGTTGAAATAATGGACCGATGTGTCTAATATTTTAGAAAAAAAGTACGAATAATATGGATAATGCTCCAGAGGTACTGGAAATTCTACCTCAATTCCCCAATTTTAACATTATCGAGCATCTTCGGGCTCATTTGGAATACAGTTTTTCTAGTAAAGTGATTTAAAAATGCGAATACAAAAGAAATGGGACAAAATTATCTTTGATTTCACCAAAATTTGGTTTGAACAATGGCCAAAAATGAATTAAAAATTTTAAAAGGAAATTGTACTTTGGGCGAATATTTTAATTATTTAGAATTTAGAAACTTTAATGTAAAACACTCAAATTTTTGTTAAAATTAAGTTATGTATTTCTTTTCTACAATAATAAAACATCACGTTTCTCAATTAGCATCTTCATTTTTCACAGTTTTATAGTACAAAAATACCAAGTGGACGAATATTTGTGTCCGACTGTATACATGATTCATTCAGTCGAACTAAAAAGGTACCTGTTTTTAAAAGGAATCATCGAAGGAAAAAAATTAATTCCTGTTTTTGTTTATTTAGGGGATATACCTAAAATAAATCATCAATTCTTATAGCCATATTGTCAACCAAATCGATTACATTTTTGTTAAATTTTGATGACTTGTTGTTATGTTAAACAAATAATGAATGTATTAAGTTTAATAACATACAGTTATAAATTATTACAAGAAGGTTAAATATAATTGAAACTCTCACATCCGAACTGTTCAGGTTACCTTTTACACGAAAATTTATATTTAATTATCTGCTTTCTTTTTATAACATGATAATTCTCTATTGCCTATATAAGGTTCAGAAAAAGAACGATTCTTGAAAAAGTAGCTGGCTAATGGACTATGAAAGCAATTCAATAAAAATTAAAATAACCGTTTGTGGGACTTTATTCGATTTAGTATTTTATTACATAATAGTTTTAATATATTCTTTCCTTCCAAAAATATAAAATTCATATAGAAGAGTTTGTGAACTTTTAAAAGAGAGTTTTATTTCAATCGACTTAATTTGTAGTACAGAGTTTTTAAAATAAAGTATTATCATCTTTAATAATTGCCTATTACAATTAATAATATTTGAACATTTAAGATGAACGTCTCATCTATTTACGAATACAATTGATCGACATATACATATGTATATGTAACAACATCGTTATTAGGTAATTTTACAAATGTTGGTTAATATTTAATGGAATTATACATTTTTGGCATGTGCTTGTTTATACAAAAACTTATTCTTCCTCGTTCAATAATGAACTAAATATAAACAATTGAATCATCCATGCCTTTGTGATTTAATCCCGGAAAATCCATTCAGAAAATACGTGTGTATGGAATTTTAACCATTAGATTTTATCTTCATATGCTATATATATATTTCGAAAGGTCTACAATGTAATATGTAAAATTTGTATTAGAAAATTCTTTCGGATAAAACTTTAAATGCTATGTTCGTTGAGCGTTGCATATATACATAACTAACAACAAAATAACAATTTTGATTTAGTAATTTGATTAAAACACGATAAAATTATATCGGATCACACTTGATTCGTTTTTCTTAAATAATAATAGCACAGTATCTATACTACAAAAGATATTTATGTAACATAAAAGAAAGTTATTGTAGTTAAACAATATAGTTTCACAACACGATTTTATTGTAATGTAAATAAATATGTACATTTAACGTTGATACAGTCGATACTCGTTTTTGCGAGAAAGAAATTCCAATACCTATATAGGAATATAATAGGTTTTGTTAATTATATTTTATTTTGGAAATATTTACGAATTGCAGTTTCGGTAAGAAATAAGCGAAAAATACTTTTTCTACTCACAAATAAATATTCTTTTTATGTTGAGTTACTGAATAGCAAACAAAAGTATTAAAAATAATGACAAAATCGATAAATAATTACAAATAACAGAGGGTTTAGGCTAGATCCCTGAGGTACATCATAATTTGAATTAAATTCAGTAGTTTAACATTAAGCACGAGCTATAATAATGTTGTCTGCTTCTGGGCTTCCGGGTTGGAACCGCGTCACTGGTATAACTGCCGACGTTTCGTACCCACTCATATGGGACATCATGGGGCTCAACTACTGCTACTGTCTGTTGCACTGAAACTACAGTATATACTAAGTATGTCGCACTGAAACTCAGTTTCAGTGCGACAGACAGTAGCAGTAGTTGAACCCTGAAGATGTCCCATATAAGTGGGTACGAAACGTCGGCAGTGATACCAGTGACGCGGTTCTAACCCGGGAGCAGATTGTATGGACCACGACCGCGGAAGTTTACGTACCAGATTATAATAATGTTAATTAAGTTTTACGTTTTTGTTGAAATAGATTGAGAATTAGCCAATATATTAGGAATATTATGTTATAATTATATGAAAGTAATTGTTTCTGACAATATGTGTCGGAAACAATTTTTATTTTGAAGAGGTTGATGCAAGAGTATAGCTTGCCACCATTATTATTAAACATCCACATTGAATTCACTTTGGTAAAATGGAAAAGAACAGTGAAAAGATATGTAGGTATACATATCGGCTAGAAATATATATTCACACTTAGTTATAATCAAGTGGTCTTGGTGTAAGATCAGCGTGATATGGAATAAATGTATGTTGAGAAGATTTTATACAGAATATGAAGAATGGAAATTAGAAATTAGTCTCGAAAAAACCGAATATTTGGTTGCGAATTGTAATATGAATTTCGAGGTTTCCTAAAAGAAAAGTTACACAAGTCGAAAAAATTAAATATTATATCATTATGGTAGATAATGACGGACCTATTTCGTCGTTAACTGTCGAGAAATATAAAATCGCATCCAAGATGCTAAAAAGTTTTGGGTATTCTAAACTCCATTTGGTGGAATAAGCATATAAGTGCTGATAGCAAAAAAATAATAGATTTGACTATCGTTGAGTCTGTACTAACACATGGTGTGATGAGTTATAAAGGAAGACAACAAGAGAAAACTGACAACAGTCGAAATGGACCATTTAACACATGGATCAATAAGTCCCGAGACTAACAATAAAAACAACATTTTTTTGCAAAATTTTTTTTTATTCATCAACATAATCACCTTTTAGGGTGATACAATGGTTCCAACACTTTTCCAATTTTTCAATACCATGTTTATAAAAAAATTTATCTTTCGCTTCAAAATAAGCTTCAGTTTCAGCGATGACCTCCTCATTTGAGCCAAATCTTTTTCCCTGGAGCATTTTTTTAAGATCAGCAAAGAGCCAGTAGTCACTGGGGGCTAAATCTGGCGAATATGGGGGGTGGGGAAGCAGATCAAAACCCAATTCGTTCAATTTTGCCATTGTTTTCATCGACTTGTGGCAGGGTGCATTGTCTTGGTGAAAAAGGATTTTTTTTCTCTACATGTGCGGTCGTTTTTTTGCGATTTCCTCCTTCAAACGTACCAGTAAGTCAATATAATAATGACTGTTGATCGATTTACCTTTTTCGAGGTAGTCAATGAAAATCACGCCATGTGTATCCCAAAAAACTGACGCCAGGACTTTGCCAGCTGACTGCTGCGTTTTCGGACGTTTCGGACGGCTTTCGCCAGCTGTGCGCCACTCAGATGACTGCCGCTTCGACTCTGGAGTGTAGTGATGTATCCATGTTTCGTCCATGGTCACGTAACGACGCAAGAAATCTTTTTTGTTGCGAGTAAATAGCGATAAACAGCTTTCTGAATCATCGACTCGTTGCTGTTTTTGTTCCATCGAAAGCAATCGCGGCACCCACTTGGAAAAAACCTTTTTCATGCTCAATTTTTCATGAAGGATAGTAAATACACTTCCATATGATATCTGTGTCATCTCAGCAATCTCACGGAGCTTCACTTTACGATCTTTCATTATAATTTTTGTCACTTCACTCACATTTTCCGGTGTAACGGCTTCCACAGGTCTACCCGAGCGTTCCGCGTCATTTGTGTCGGTACGACCACGTTTAAACTCGGTAAACCACCGACAAATCGTTGCTTTTGATGGACAAGAGTCCGGGTAACATTTTTCAATCCATTGTTTTGCTTGCGTGGTGTTTTTACCCATTAAAAAACAATGTTTTATCAGAACACGAAACTCGGTTTTTTCCATTGTTTAAACAAACTACAAAACGACTTTACTCCAACCTCGATAACTCAGCTGTTTCTGGTCCGATCGACTTAAAATTTTGACACGTTTCAAGCAAAGGTTAGTACTCTAGAAAGACGTGGTTACTGGTTTACTACGAGCGCCATCTATGGGTTAGTCTCGGGACTTATTGATCCATGTGTTAAAAAGACGTTTAACATTGTTAAAATTAGATAAAGTAAGAAATGTAGAAATTAAAAAATAAATGAAAGCGAAAGAAACTGGTATTCAAAGAATAGAAATAAAAAGTTTCATGAAGATGGTTTGGGCACTTACTGCGTATGGAAGATGATTGATTGTTTAAATGTAAAGAGGGCGTCCGCAAAGAAAAAATTGAATAAGACGAGCAATGAAAGAAATATATTTAGAGGAGGATGTAATATATGATCGCCGGGCATGGAAATTGAGGCTGAAAATACAGCAACCCGTTGTGTAATTATTATTGTACAATACATAAATATTATGTATTGTATATCATGTAACATATAATTATACACGAAACAAATTTATGCAGAACTATTAAATACGGATGAAAAATAGGTACTATTGATTTAAATCGCGTTTCCGGTTTCACCCCATCGAATTAATTTCATCAATGTATGTATATATGAGATCTAGAGTTGGATAGATTGCTTTAATGTTTTATCGATGAAGTCAGTTTTACTTTAGCAAATACCATTTGAAAAAAGTTGAAATGGGTTGTGGCTAAAATTTTGGCAGACTAATATAATGCTTTTGTGGAAAAACCATTAACAATAAAAATATTCTAATTATGATAACATGGGAAATACTCAATACTATAAAATGTTTTAATGACCTAATAATAATGGAAGAAATGAACGAAATTGTCGCTATAAATAATGCATATGTATTTATCCTTATTATTAATACAATATATTTTATTTAACTTCCTTACTTTTACATATTAAATGAAATGTTTGATTACTGGCAGACAGTAAAAAACTATTTTGCCGCGGATGACCTCCAAAAGATTTATGGGCACGAACCATGTACTAATTTACATGCCAACATAATAATTTGCTGTTCACAGAATATTGAAGGCATTTAATTTAAGATGCTTTTAACTGATAGTAATCAATATCATTCAAACAAAGAGATGGTAATATTTATAGCCCGAAGAAAATTATTGAAACGATTTCTGATTTAGAAACGATCAGTCGAAATAAGTAGTGGCTTCTTTGGCTACATGAGTGTCTTGATTATTCTGAAGTAAATTTAGATTAGTACATAAGTGCGAGCCAGAAATTTAAGAAGGCCAATTTTATAGGTACTCATCCTTCATTTTTTGTACCCTGTATACTATTATCACGACTTCATTACCATTAATCTTGATTTTGTTTAGATTTCATTTCCGAATTTAATGATTTACTAGTTCTATTTTAAATCCGTTGGGTATTAATCATCAATATTTTAGTCGGAAAAAATTTTACCCACAAACCATTTCAATTTTTTTCAAATGGTATTTGCTAAAGTGAAACTGACTCTATCGATAAAAAATTAAAGCAATCTATCAAACCCTCGATCTCATATCTACATATATTGATGAGATAAATTCGATGGGGTGAAACCGGAAACGCGATTCCAATCGATAGTATCTATCTTTCATCCATATTTAATAGTTCTGCATAAAATTTGTTTCATGTATAATTATATTGTTATATGACATACATAATATTTATATAATCAGATTTAGTATGTTTTCCCTCTTTATTTATAGTTTAATGTTAGCGTCTATATCTATCCTCTTCTAGAAACATATATTTTCATATCCGTCAAATGCATTTTCGGTTTCAATTCGCAGCTGACAACTTATATGTAAAAATTGTGAGCTGTAAATTCCAGAAGGGCCTAGAAAATTATCGACATGACATAAACGTTTCGTTTTTCTAGAAAATCTTTTATTGTGGATGTAGTTAAACGTTTTTTTAACTCTAATTTCGTGATATATACCCTATTTTGAAATCTATGGAGATAGGAAGTTTCGTTTTGTTGTCTACCGTTACTTTTTAATAGTTCTTTACTGACTTATTTATCTAATATGCGTCTATATCACCACGTGTTCGACCCGTTAACATCCAAGGGTCTTAATTTCTTGTTTTAAATCTTAAGTTTGGTTCTTAATACCTAGTTTTAATTCTTATGTGTAAACTTTAATGTTAAACATAACTTTGGTTTAATTTTCCTTATAATTGGTATACCAGATAGGCCTAGTATACTCTTGTCGTTCAATGTTGGTTGCTTTGAAGATTCGAGAACTTTTGGTGTATGGTTTCATGTCTTATCGTGCTTAATCTGCAACCACTGCCAATATCAAGTAATCTATATTACTCAAACAAAGAGATAATAATTATAGCCCGAATGAAATAATTGAATCGATTTCTGATTTGGTAATAATTAATCTAAATAAATATTGGCTTCTTTGCTACGATACCTATTTTTCTCTTAGCGTCATTTTCTTAATAAAACTTAAATTATCCGACGTGAATATCTACACACAATTATCTATTATGAACTGGGGAAAAGTATTTTAATTTTTCGATAACCTCAAAAGTGTTTATTTGAAATGGGTTGGTTCGCCAACTCATTCACGTTATACATATACTCATTTATTTATTTATATCAAGATATACATATTTAAGGACGCAGGAATATTAATCAAGGACAAAATTCATGTAATATTTAAAAGAATTTTAATTATATTTCTATATGATCTTTATGTATTATTTATGGCCTCTCAACAATATTTCGTACCCATTCTTGGTCGACTATGCAAACACACCTTAATCTACAAAGATTAAACCACAATCGAGAGAAAAACAGACTTGAAATAAATTAATTTTATGCGTATATGTTAGTGTACATAGAATGCGAGAATTTTAAATATTTTCTCAATTTCGTTTTTTTTCTTTTGACAAGGAAACACTTTCAAGCCTGTAGATTTGAATGAAATTTTGCAATTATTAAAAGATTGGTGGAATTACATAAAAAAGTTTGTTTCCGGTTTGCTTGACGCAGCCTTTAAATGAGAGAAAAACACTGTTGAAAATTGAATAATTTTTTTTTAACAAATACTCTGTAATTACTCGTATTACAAGTTGAATATATGAGGTCAACAGATATAGTGGGACATTGAAGAATTTTTGAATCGGCAGCTCTTGTTGCTAAAGACTAGACGGAAATTTTTCGGTAAATATCATCCAACTGATGTAGGTGTTGCGACCGAAGATGAAGAATTTTGACCACAAAACCTATGATATGTTACGCAACAAGGTTTGAAAGAAACTTGTTCTAACGATGTTATAATGTTAACGGAATATTTAAGAGGCAGAACTATTTTAGCATGGGCTGCTGAAAGTAACAATGTTGTAGTCATTTAAAAAAGTTAGAAATGTACATCTGTGTTGACGAAAGTAACTTATGCTGATGCAAATGAGAAAAATTGATGAAAATTTTTGAAAAGGAATTATAGAAATTTATTTTTATATATCTCTCAGGAAGGTGCATTAGGTTCTTTACTTTATGTGTTTTTTACAAATAATTCGAAACGAAATTAAATCATGTAATATAATAGAGAATGGAAGTCGAGCACTAAAAGAGATTGAGTTTTAGTTCTATATAAAAGAATTACAATAATTTTAATATTTTTGATTAAAATCGTAATTACTTCCTAACAAAGTATTTTAATTTACAGTTAGATAACATAAAACATACCTGGACTTATTTGACTGAATTTTAATAGATTTTCTACAATATACCATTATTAAAGAGTTATCTGCAACTGATAATTTTGAATTACATAATAACGAAGAGTTTTTTTTTGGTACCAGAAGATTGTCGAGTGTAATTGCAAATATCATCTTCAATGACAATCAATATGTATTAACTGATACTATAAATCTGTTATTGTTGTTTAGATTTTAAAGAACATATTTTAACTAAAATTAAGTAAGACAAATTTCAGTCTGAATTATATTATTTTTCAAATCTTCCCCTATTTAATTATAAAATAATCATTCGGGGAATTACCCAAAATAATGTCAGAAAGTTATTTTTAATCGAAGAACAAATCATGGGTAGCGTGTGAAATCTAGAATATTGTAGAGATAATAATAATAATAATCTTTAATGCCCAACAGTTACACAGACCATTTACAGGACATAATGCACTTAAAAATAAAATTAAAATTAAAATCAAAAATAGGTGCAGTTAATGTAATACAAAGATAAATTTAAATTAGAAAATATTGAAAAAAACTCATCAATTTTTCCATAGCCCTTTTATCCCTTCACAAACATAAATCGAAACATTAGCACTTCTATATAAATGCTGTATCGTCGAAATCGGTCTTTTTGTGTGTGTAGGTACTAAATCGTTGAAACAATTACTGTTTAAAGAACGCCTTTATTACGTTTAAGACATGTCAATTATACCACTCCTAAAATAGAGTCCGTTATTGTCCTTAAAAATATGTGCAGTTAACTATAAATATTTACAAACATGTGTGCTCAAAATAAGCATGTAAGATTGCGATAACCCATGGAATGCGAAATAAAAATTTCCCCATACAAATATAAAACTGAAACTATGTATTTTATTTATTGGAAGTTTAAGATTTTTTTGAAGATAATTACGTAAAATTTTTCTCTAAATAACTTTCTACTTTTATTAAAAATGCTTTATTGAAAAAAAATCCAGCGTCTATGTAGATTATTTAGTTTCTTAGTGTCATTTATTTTTATAAACGCGCAGACGTAACGATGAATATTGCATAACGATTTCATAAATGCAACGAAACAAAAGAATATCACAATTTCTTAGAATAACGAAGAGGTATTTAATATACCTATCACGCCTTTATTTCCGCCTATATAAGTAAGAAAGAATGTGTTGCGGTAGTGCTTTTATATATATTATATATACATATATTGTATATAAACTTACACATACATTCGAACATTTGGAAAGTAACCTAGCTATTCTATACTACAAAACCTTCTAATAAATTAAGTATTTTAATAAGTGACGTTGCTTATCTCTTGTGTATTTCCTATGGAAAATTTCCACTTACTTTGTATAATTTGTCTTTTTGGTACCACACGTCCTCTTCATCTTCTGGCGGTTGGAATGTTGTATCCATGTGTAAGTCATCTCGCGATCTTGACAATATTTTACGTCGGGATACCATTTCTGAGGGTGTTTGAGGCAATGGTACTTCTGTACGACTACTGAAATTAAAAAAAAAGTTACATTTAGTTACTGTCATTTTATTTAACGTGCACTGTAGTGAATACTGTAAAAGTCAGTTAATTTAGGTTACTTATAATAATAATAATAAATATTTATTAAATTACCCAACAGAGACTACTCCAAAACGGGTAAAAAAATATGTACAAAAAATTAAACAATAGTTACATTATGTATAAATAATTGTATAACATATATAAAATAAATTTTCACCAACAGTGGCTATGGCAAATCAATCCGTAGATGGTTGAAATTCACCGCCAAATGACGCAAAATGTTGGTCCTTGCCGTAGGGACATAATCAATTGACTCGCCCTTCATCCCAGACGCGGAACAACGAAATAAACACGCGACAGTAAATCCGGTGTGTCAACCTTCCCAGTAATAATACTGTGCATAAATAGAGTGCTAAGAGTCTTTCTCCTATCGGACAGCGATACGATGTCATAACGCTCCAACAACTCGTTGTAATTGGCTCCACGGACAGGGTATCGATCATCACAATTAAATGAGAGGTATTTCAGAAATTTGCGCAGTATTTGTTCCAGGAGGCTAGTTTGAGACTGATAGTAGGGGTACCAGACTATAGATGCACATTCCTGTTTAGAAACGACATGAGCAAAGCAAAGAATCCCTAAAGTGTCCATATTATCAAAGTATCGACATGTGCGAAATATAAAACCGAGAGATCTGGAAGGTGCAGCCGTCACAACAAGAACATGATCAGAGAAAGTAAATTTCTCGTCAAGTATCACTCCGAGATCCTTAATCGAAGACCTACGAGAAATCATAACCCCGCCAATTGAGTAAGAGGATTCTATTCTAGAAATCCTTCTAGAGTAAGACACCAGGAAACACTTCCCAATGTTTAAACTTAGGCGGTTACACAAGGACCAGCTATAAATTTTGTTGAGATTGGCCTGTACCAGACTATAGATGCATATTCCTGTTTGAAAAGGACATGAGCAAAGAAAAGATTCCTTAAAGTGACCATATTATCGAGGTATCGACATGTGCGAATTATGAAACCGAGAGATCTGGAAGCCGCAGTTGTCACAACAAGAACATGATTAGAGAAAGTAAATTTCTCGTCAAGTATCACTCCGAGATCCTTAATCGAAAACCTATGAGAAATCATAACCCCGCCAATTGAGTAAGAGGATTCTATTCTAGAAATCCTTCTAGAGTAAGACACCAGGAAACACTTCCCAATGTTTAAACTTAGGCGGTTACATAAGGACCAGCTATAAATTTTGTTGACATTGGCCTTCAACAAGTCAACTTATATCAAGTATATAAAGTAAAAGCTCTCATTTCGCATATATTCACTGTGGAATTTAAGTTATCTGAACCTATTCATCACATATTTCATCAATTTCTTCTATTCGTATACTTTATTTAAGCTGTATCTATAAATATTTTTCTGAATCTATAATAATTAAGGAAATCTAAAATTAAATTAGAAAACTGATGTTCGACTTCTAGAAAAAGGAGGGAGCAAAACATTAAATATCTGAAAGTTTAAAATAACACAGAATAAAGTAAAGAAGAAAAAAATAATTATCCATCCTTCACATATCCCAACAGCTTAACAAAAATTACAGGGTGTTTTAGCGGACCATGAGTTATTATTACGCCCATGCTCGTGCTGCAACCTAAGATCTTTATCTACCAGCATTCGCTTAAACAAGAAAGGGAAACTACGGAAAATCTTCTCGGCCAGTAAGCAATCGAATCAACCTCGAGACCCAGGCGTGATAAGCGAATGATTTACTACTAAGCTATCAGCCGCCATGGCATAACACTGAAGGCATAGGAAATGTATTGAAATATTATGTTTAGAAGCTTTACTTGGAAAAAAGTGAAGGAAATAAGAGATCAATAAACGTACTAACTCAAGACAAGAAATATCAGAGAGTTCCATATCGAAATAATACAGTAATATGAGTGCTTGGAGCTACAAAATGAGAAGGAGTCGGAGATTTCCTCTTTTGTAACGAGATGGTAATATAGCAAAAACATTTTAAAGATACATTCTACGTTTCGCCTTGATAGTAACAAATCTAGAAATTCATTGGTATGTCGACCATCACGAATGTCGTAAAATATTTTAATATTGTATACAATGTAAAACCGAAGATTGCCTTAGGAAACATAACAAATGCTTGAATTAAGAACAGAACTAAGTGCAAATTAAAACATGACAAACGTGTAGAAACTTTTTTCTGATTGGATTGTAGAAGTCGGAATGAATGATTTTATACTAACGAAAGATAAAAATATAATTGTTGCCATATATTACCTATCAAAATGAGCTCAATTTATTACTGCTCTAAGACTTGGAAATTAACAGTAATTTTACAGATTGTGTTGAAATACAATATTATTTCGTGAACACAGAAGACGTTTTATAAAGAGGGAACCTCCAAATTCAAGCAACTTTATCCATACTTTAATATTAACAGAATAGTTCAACTACTTCAAATATTGTAATCACGTTTGCCACAAGGTTAATTTTTTATGAATACTTTTTAAATTATATAAAAGCTGTTATGACGAATGAAGACATTCACTAAAGAAAGTATGGTGAATTGTAACACCTTTTATTTGGGAATATACAAGCTTGATCATACGCAACATATTACATAATTATTATTTTTTATTTATCGAATAATCAATACATGGAATAATTGATATGAATGACGCCGTATTTTATCAAGACTATAAGTGAAGTGCCACAAGGAAGTACTTTAGGACCTTAGCTGTTTTCAACTTATTTAAATGATGTTTATTCAATCATTCTAATAATATTTAGTGGTTGTAAAAGTAGGATAGTGAAAGCTTTTCTTTAGAATTTGAAATTAAAATTTTTACTTTTTCAAAACAAAAGAATCGTAGATATATATTTGTATTACATTTCTTTTAACTAATTCTATTAGTAAAAGATACATTTTTGAAATAAAACCGATTTTCAAAAACTTAATTATAAACAATCTCTTTTGATTACTATAAGAATGGTAAATAATTCATAAAATATTGTGTCCACTTCTTTTTAAACGTCTACCAATGTACGTAACTTTATGTTACAAGTTCTGGTAGTAATAAATTGATATTAATATAATTCTTATTTATTTTTTATTAAGCTACACAGTTTTCGTACCAATTACATAACATTGTTGATCTGTTTATACATACACACACATACACACGTTAAATGGAAAGAATAAATTATAACGAGCGGTTATGGAAATTAAAGAAGTGCCGTCTAAAGTCACCTTGGTATTTTAAGGTGACTGTTCCACCCAGTAAGTTCGCAAGAAAGTGCACTGTAACGAAAAGTCGTCCTTAATTTATTTCTTTATCTCTTTCAAGGGTATGAACATTACACTACGTGGAAGGGAACTACCTGACAAATACTTTCATCTCACTTTTCAGCATAAATGTTCCATATAATTGGATTTAATTATGCTGACGATTCAGCGAATTTTATGTAGACATTAAAAAGAAAAAAAAAGATATCGTCCATATGTATAATATGTATATGAAGTCTTAAGGTTTAAAATACCTCTCGCTATGTCAATTGTATCATTTCTACATTTAGGCAACAGGTGACGTTGATGTGAATGATGCCCCTTGATGCTGTTGAAGTGGAGTCGATAAACTTTCTTAAGACTTGTTTTATATGTACGAGTATATTGTCGTTTTAAAAAGAAATATTTTTTTTAATGACAAAAGTAATTTAGTTTAAATCTTTTTTTTTCTTTTAATTTAATGCCTTGCACTGAGATTCTTTAAATATTATATAGTATACTGATAAGATGTATTGATATTTAAATACATAACGAATATAATAATATAATGATTTGTTTCATGTAGGTCTATACCTGTATTTTTGCACGTCTTTATTTTCTTTTATAGCGTTTTTGTCGAAGTTGAAGCTTAGATTTCCCGCCATCTTTTCTGTGGTTCTCTTGATCTCTTGTTATTCTCATTAATCTGTTACTGGCTCTCTGTACATGGTCATTCCATTCATTTCTTCTTTTTCTAACAAATTTTATGTGTTTCGAAGAAACCGAAAAGGAAGATAATAATTTAGTCGTCTCAGTCCTTTGATTTCGACGTGAAAGAGTCCTCTCAATTATATTCAAATTGACCTCAATAAATACAGAGTGAATTTATATGAATGGGAGAATTGTCAGTAGCCAACAATGTGATTGTTAAGCATCAGAACCAAGGCTAGCACATAACATCGAAATGCTGATTTGGGAAATTCGAAGGGAACCAAAAAGAATGGTTAAGTTTAACGTATGCATATAGAAACCATAAATAATTTACTAATAACTCACTTAATAAGATTTTTTGAAATTGTTGTAAGGAAGACTTTCTTTTGTTAAAAATAGTGTCTATCCACAAAAAAGTTAAAAAGTCTTCTGAATGACCTCGATTTGTATTCGGTCAGGAAAAATCGGGGATCTGGCTACGCCTATTGTATAGTTCGGCATATCAAGAACGTGATCTTTTGTCAGTCAAAATATCATTCAGTGCGCCCACAGTGCCATGTCAAAGTTTGCGAATCCTAGTGAAAATGGAGTTAATACGTGAAAATTTTCGTGCTCTGATTTATTATGGTTTTCGTTATGGTTCTGTGTTGATGATGAAGCTTGGTGCAGTACTGTACTATTGTCATTAAAGACAACGGTACATCACTGATTTTAAGAATTAAAGTTTGATTCTATTTCTCTTCAGAATGAAGCAAGGAAAGGTCGTTCTGCATCTGTTGTTGCGAAAAACATTGATGCTGTACGTCGAAAAATTGAAGAGAATCGTCATATAAAATTTGATGAGATTCAGACATCCTTACACATTTATCAGATCTCGGTACATTATATTGGATACGCAGTAATTTGTGAGAACACTTTGTTCATGCATAATCTATTCACTACTCAGAAAGAAAGATCGTGCCAAATGGTGTGAAAAGCAATGTTGAAAAAATTCAATCGTGGATGTTCTGGTGTAATGATATCATGGACACGTATATTTGTTCGATCGCGAAGCATTTTTAAAAAAATTGTTGCACCTTGGAGCCAAATCTGGTCATGTTGTTACAATTGTTCTAGAGGATCCTTGTACAAATGCGAAATGGTATACAAAAATTTGCGTTCCCAAAGTCATTGATAAGTGGCTCTAAAGAAGCCATTAATAAAAATGTGCATAGAATGTAATAATGAACATATTGAAAAACAATAAAACCATTTGCTTATAATCAAATATTTTATTCATAGCTACATCTCGAAATTTTTCGCCTAGCCCTCGTATATGCACCATTACTGTAACATTTTCTTCTATAAATTAGAAGATAGCTTGCACTTTATTTTTTTAAATAATTTTTAAAATATCTCGATTTAGGATTTTACGGTTATAACAAACATTTGCTTTCCCAGCAAAGATGTTTTCCTATCTATAAAGTGAGCAAATTTTATTACTGCTAATGATTAAAATCACTTACTTTCATATTTAGGCAAGATAAAAATTTAAATAATTATTATCCAATGGATTAGTTACGTTTCACAATATTATTTAAAAGGACAGATAAATTAAATTACAAATTCATCGATTATAATGACACCGTCACGTATGTACCAGTATATTCGGATGCTTATATATTTTCTTTTCCTTCTTCTGTTACCTTTAAAACTTTCTCTTTCAATATGTATAAGGTTTTACTATTGAGCCATATGGCATTAAGTATAGCTTTTCTCTTTGTATCATTTATGTATATGATGGTCTATGGGTAATTTAAGTGTTAAATTTATTGGATATCCAATTGAAGAAAATTGGAAATCTGTAATAAAAATATATAAAAAGTAATTGCTTAATTATTTATTTTTCTTTATGATTGTTGTTCAGTGGGATTTTGTTCGTATGTATATGTATATGTAAATAGGTTCGATTCGTTTCCCGTTCATTTAGGCATTCATTTTGGCTGTTTCTTCTTGTTTATCTCTTAGCTGGATAATTTTTCTTGGAGACCCTCATTAAGACTACATGTGCATATATTAATCTCATGTCATTTTTATCTATAAAATTCGTACTTAGAGGGACCGGTCTTAAAATGACAGGATAAATAAGGTGAACGCCGTAAGAAAAATGTCTTTAAAAATGTACGTGTATAAAGATAAGAAATAAAAAGAATCTAGGCATCCTGAAAGTTTTAATGTTAATTATATTGCATGAGTGTTATATACTATTAACTGTTTTATCTGGAATATAAAAATTATGATATCCTAAAAGATTAATAGTAGTAATAGTATTTTATTGCTCGAAATATATACTTATTATATATACGAGGCGTGTTTTTTAAGAAAGGGCCGTTTGAAACTAAAAACCAAACGAAAGAAAATTTTCAAAAACCAAATTTATTTTCAGATTCTACATACATTTCTCTATTTTTTCAACATAGTTGCCAAGTTTGTTTAAACACTTATCAAACCTTACAACTAGATTTTAAATACTCTCTTCATAGAAACTTGCCGCTTGCTCCGATAACCAAGAGGTCACGACCGTTTTCACGTCTTCGTCATCCTTGTAGTGGTTGCCGCCGAGATGATGTTTGAGATGCGGAAAAGATGGAAATCGCTTGGCGCAAGGTTGGGTCTATAGAGGGTGGTCCAAAACTTCCCAGCCAGAGTCCAATAAAGCTCGGATCTGAGCTGCGGTGTAAGGCCTTACATTGTCATGGAGTAGCAAAATTCCCTCTGTTAGCATCCGTGTCTTTTATTTTATCGCATTTATGGTGGTCCCGTATTGCACGAAGTCGACCAACAAAACACCATGCCTATCCCAAAACACGGATGCCCTAATCTTTCGCTGGGACAGAGTTTGTTTGGCCTTGATCCTTACAGGAGAGTGTGCGTCTTCACTCTATGCTCTGTTGCTTCGATTCGGGCGTGACACGTGAAACCCACGCTTCGTCTCCCGTTACGAACGACTCATGTCGTCACATTTTTCGTTATAACGAGTCAAAAAATTCAGCGAACACTCAAATCTTTTGTTTTTGTTGTCCTGTGTTAGGAGTTTAGGGACCCAACGGAAGTACAGTTTCTTAACTCGAATTATTGTTTACTGGTAATGTAGAAGAAAAGCTTTTCGTAATATTGTTGATATAGTTTTCTGATGAAAAAATTTTTACCGTGGAAGAAACTTTTAACAAGCATAATGATAGGGTGTATGCACGGTCCTCCAAGGAAGCCAGTGAAGTGGTGCCAAGGATTCAGCGAGGTCATTTTCCTGCTTCAGTGATGGTTTGGCGGGGAGTATCCTATGACGGTGTCATTTCCTTGCATTTTTGTGAAAAAGGTGTTAAAACAGCGGCCAAAAACTATCAACAAGACATTTTAAGCAATGTAGTGAAGCCCCTGAACTACACCATGTTTCAAAACCAACCATGGATATTCCAACAAGACTCTGCGCCCGCTCACAAGGCCAAAACAACTCAGCAATGGCTTGAAAATCATGTACCTGAGTTTATTAGTACTGACTATTGGCCGTCAGCAAGCCCAGACCTAAATCCGCTCGACTACAAACTGTGGTCAATATTAGAGGGCATGGTCTGTAGAAGACCCCATCGCAACCTGGAATCATTGAAGCAAGCGTTAACAGAAGCAGTCGACAATTTTCCCATGGATGTCGTCCGTACAGCGATTGATGAGTGGCCCTGCAGACTTCGGCGTTGTATTAAGGCAAGTGGCGGCCATTTCGAGTAATTTGCATTGTATTTTGTAGCTTACTATTGCCAAAATAAACTATCAAAAAATAATTTAAATCCAACTTGCAGTTTTCTTTTTGTACTTAAAAACCTTTATATCAGTATTTATGGCAGGACTAGGTATACACAATCTTTTATACGATATTTGATTTAAAATTTTATTTAACATTATTAATCGAAGATAATTGCATTATTATGTAAATAATTGTTCACACAATAACTTCATGTAACTTCTATAAGAATAATCGATGTAATTATATAGGGGGTTTGAATTGGAACTTTTATGGAATACATAACCTACTTCATTCAATAAACGTGACTCCAAAATTAACAAAAATCACATTAAACTCAACTTTTACTATTGATAAATGAAATAATTTTAATACATCTAACTTTTATTTCAACATTAACGTCCATAGCCTTGTATATTGTATTATAGAATGGTAATAATTCTTGGCGGGCTTTGTATACAATTAAAAAAGAATGAATTCACATGCACATTGCTTATTATATTATAAAGTTATAAACGTCAACCATACTGCAAAACACCACTTATCTTCTTTGAAACGATTACCACTTCATTATTTTATACATAATAATGATGTACCTACAGTATTGGTCTTTATTTGAACTCCGTTTTTTTTTTGTAGTCGCTTCTGACGTCGGTGTATAATGTTATTTATGCCGTATTAACAAGAACGAATTTGTATATTGGCAAATCCGACAATGAAAAATTGCCGTATAAACGTACGAGTGCGGTAGGGAGAGGGAAAAGGAATTATAGATGTGAATATTATTGTTCGGCCCACATGTTCGCTATATATAAAATTACTTTTTTGCATTTACATCAATGATCTCCTGACCGCAATTGATGGCAAAGTTTTATCTTGTGCCGATGATTTAACAATATTTTAGTCAGTTTCATCTATGTATTTTCGATTGTTTAAACTTCATCTTGACATTATTTGCAATTGGTGTGAGTCTAATAAAATAATGCTTAATATTAGCAAATGCAAAGTAGTTACTTATTCCAAGTGTCATAACCTTCTTATATGTAATTATTCTGTTAACCAAGCTATTCTAACTAGACAAGCTAAGGCTATAGATTTAGGAGTTCTTTTCGACTCACACTTAAGTTTTTCTCAACTACTACTGCTTACTGATTTAAATTGTTATTTTATTCATTTGTGCGTTTCAAACTTGAATATGCCGCCATTATTTGGTATCCCCACCATGTGTATTTGCATCTAGAACTTGAAACAGTTCAGAAGGCATTTTTGAAATATCTTGTATTTGAAGTTAGTAGTGAATATTCTCCTCGTGCTGTTGACTACGTCAATTTGCTTCATAATTTTGAATTACAGTCACTTTCAGCTGGGCGAGAGTTACTTAGTGCTAAATTTTTGATAAAAGTAGTCAGTAATACAATTGACTCACAGTCTATTTTGTCACACATAAACTGTCGTATTCCTCGAGGTTCAAGTAGATCTAATTACACTTTTCTGGTCCGTAAAACTAGAACGAATGTGTTATTTTAAGCTCCTCGTATGAGTAGAAATGCTAATGCCTTATTTGGGAATTTATTCCAATAACTTTAGTGATAATAATTAGCTCATTTGTAAAGCGAATGTATATTGATATTATGGCGTTTTATTTGTATTTTCCGAACCGCATTTGTTTAAAATTTTTTTCGTTCTGTAACTTGTCTGCTAGAGAAATAAAGATAATGATTATTACTTACTGGTTTTTATTCCTCTGCTAAACAAACAAATCGTTTATAAAATCATCGTTTATTCTGTCTTTTGCTAATCCCCATCATTCATCGGATGTAATTATATTCTCAGATTGTTTGTCAGACGTATTTCTAAGAAATTTCCAACAGTCACGAGAAATGATATTTGTCTTACTGAAAGAATTTGATTCCTAAATAAAAAATACCCTTGTACGTGAGAATATTCATGGAAATAATTAATTCTGTAATACCGTAATGTACTAAGTTAATAATCTACTTTAAATTGATATACGGTGTAATTTTTGTAGTATCCTTCAAAGCCAATGTATCAGAATTTTACGCGAAATATCTTCATTGCAAGATTTTTATCTGATTACGCAATATGATTTTAACATAATTATTTACAAATTCTTAAATTCAAAATCTTTAATCATCTATTAAAACTCAATATGTGTATGTAACATATGATGAAGAATATAAACTTTAAAATATCGCAAATACGTCTAGGTCTTCAACAAAAAATATCGCATGAGGATGAATAGCCTCTATATTTATGATGTAAAGAAAATACAGGAAATTTGCAGTTTTTCTTCATCATCAAGTTATTCACTAACGCTTCCGGAAAATCCGAGTTAAATCATAAGGTCGGAAATGGTGTGGTCGCAGGAGCGTAGCTTTCCTCTGGAGACACTTATCAATCTCTTCACTTTGAGAAATTTTGTGTGTAAATCCAATGCGGTGTAGGTGGTAAAATATTTAGATGTCAAATTTAATACTAGTTTTCACACAATGGTATATGCTCTTAAGATGGTGTCAGTTATATATTGCTTTGTGTTAAAAAATACTATTTTACGCGTTAACTAAATGCAAGAGGAATATGTTCGACACCTCTACAGTTAATTTTACACACTCAAAAAATAGTAAAAATGACACAATAATCGTAGCAAAATTATGACACTATTGTGTGTGGTCTTATATAGACCCATAGCGATGTCGAAAACTTTCCAACTGTTTCCCTTGCTACTCGTGGGAACAATATGAAAAAGGTGCAGAGCAAATCTTCTTCCAAAGGAGTTGAAAATAACTTACGAGAAGATCTGAAGCTGCAAACGAGGATCATACCATAGGAAAAGCCGGGAGGGTAAGAATGAATCAGATTCCTCTACATGAATAAAGATACATAAAGATGTGAGAATCAGTGGCCTGAAATAACTAATGCTGAAGTGTAAACTGATGAAACAAGGCTAAGATTACTAAGAGGCTAAAATAACCGTAACTAAAGCTAACTTCTTCAACAGGCATACACAAAGATAGCAAGAGCTTATGGAAAGAAATGAGAACTACAATAGATCTGAATAGGCCATCTCAAGTGATCTTAAACCTTAAGGACTGTGGTTTTGATATTTTTCACAGTATGTTATAAAAATGTATTATAGCAAGCATGCATATACAACATCCTCAATGATATTAAATAAAGAAAACTTTGTTGAATCAAGGACAAGAAAATGCTGGCTGACAGCTCAGTGGTAAATTACTGGCTTCTCACGCCGGTGGCCCTGGGATTGAATCCGACGACTTGCTGCCCGGGAAAGTGTTTCGTGGTTTCCCTTCTCGTTTAAGTAAATTCTGATAGCCAAAGATCTTAAGACATAGCACGAGCGCGAGCATATTAATAACACATGGCCTGCCAATGCCCCTTGTAATTAGCGTTAAGTTGTTAAGAGATGTGAGGATATGAATTAGTATTATTATTATTAAAATGTAAA